>CAUYRH010141768.1:0-14835 GCA_963574655.1 Perodicticus potto | reverse complement strand
TGTTAATTAGGTTTCCACTTTTTGCCTTCACAGAATTTAAAAGGCTTAAAATTTAATAACAATAACAATGTTTAAGATAAGGATTAGAAACAAAAACCACGTAAAGAATGAATGAAGATAAATATATTCAGAAAAGAAAACAGATGATTACTGCATCGAAATATTAAGCAATATTAGTAATAATAATGCCAAGAAAGTAGCGTTCACAATGTCAAATAAGATATTATAGAGTGCTTTGACTGTGAGCCTCAGTAGGAACAGAATAACATTTTTGCCTTTGTGATACTCAGAGCCAAATGCCTAATACCCTGTTATATCAAACTTTCTTGATTAATGAGGGGAATGAAGGTTATGGATATTTGATTGGGGTGTGTGTGTGTGTATGGGATGTTTGGTGAGAGCCAGGCAGTGTGAGAACAGTTTTGGGATTCTGATTCCATTGAGAATAACCTAAGGTTCTCATCTGACCTTGGTAGTCTTTGAATATCGTTTAGCACAGTACCTGGCTCTTAATGAATAGGTCTGCTTCTTAGCTGCAGTAGAAGTTGACCCCTCTGACATGTGGTCTTCTCCATTCCTCCATTTAGCCTTCCATGCTTGAGTTTGGGTCACAGCCTCTGGGGAAGGGTGGAAGAACAGCAGAATTGGCAGTTATCCCAGTGATTTGGATTCTAATTAATTAAGGCCTTCTTTTTTCCTACTTTTATCGGGAATTGTGCCTGTAGGCATTTTGTGGGTAGGATGCATTCCTTAATGAATAACTATACCACAGGCTCTTTTTGGATCCAGGAGGGGATATAAAAAATAATTAGTTACAAGGGGCACAGTTGAAAATGTAAGATTTACATTCAATCCAAGAACTTTATTTGCATATCAAATAAATGCCAGAGTCATGCTTGATGCCAGAATCTCTAAGCTGTCTCAATCAGTAAAGAACATGAAACCAAATGTTTTCATTTAAGCTTTGAATTGTGTTACTATTAAAATAAAAATTAAATTCCTTTAAGTGCCCCTCTAGGTCCAATCTAATCATTTCTCTGGATAGAATTCTCAGAGGTGCCAATGGCGTTTTAAGAGTGGAATCTGGATATTTGCTGAATTTAATGGTTCTCTGTGAAGCTACATTCAAATTTTATATATGTGCCATTGTGCTGTGCATTGCTTAAAGTGCTGTTTTTGTTGTGGTTGCAGCGATTCTCATCCAAAACATAGCTGCACCATGTCATGGAAAAACACTGGACTGGGAGTTAGAATCAATTTTCTCATCTTAGCTCTTGCATTAAATGAAAAGATTTGTGCTTTTGGAAAAATTACTTTAACTCTTCAGCCCTCACTTTTATCAGCTGTGTTGGTCTGCTATATCAGGTCCTTACCTTCATAGAACATTCTAAATCTTAGAATGTGCACATCGTGGGGTGTTAAATACACACTCCTTTGTCAGAATTTGACACCCCCAGCTTCGGAGTAATAAATGTTAAATGCTTAATAATAATAAATAATGTTAAATGCTTAACGTTTAAAAGTGAATGTCAATAGCAGAATGTTTAAGACTTAACAACATTAGAAAAGCAAATGTCATTAATTTATTGAACCTATAATTTTTTAAAGTTTAAGTGTATTAATAACATTTAATGTTTTTATGTATTAGTAATCCATGTCCACTGTAGAACGTTTATGTAAATTAAAAAAATTGATCTGAATCTCACCACTCAAAATCAATTAGTAATATTTCGATATCTTTCCATTCCTTTGGGTTCTCTGTGTTCTATACCATCTGTGATTTATTTTTACAAAGTTGGAATCATATTGTTTGTACTATTTTGTACTTTTTTTTTCACTTGGGGAAACATGGTGAAGTGCTTCTGATGTCCTTATTCCGAGAGATGTTTTGTTTTTTAAAGTTCTGTATTTTTGTTTTTGAATTATAAAATGTACTTTCTGGATATAAAGACTTATGCAATAAGAGACTTTGTAAAGCAGAAAATTTGGCTTTTGGTGCGTCCTGCCAGTTTCCTTAAGGAAAGATTATCCTACTTTACATTTCTTTAAACTGTGCATAAGAGGCCTTTTCCAATCCTGAATTCATCCAAATTTAGGGCAAAGTTTTCATCCTTATTGCACCAATTTTTACCTCAATTGTAGTCTAGGACATTCCTTTCTGAATACAGGGGCAAAAGTAATTTGGTTTCTCTGATACCTTGATCATCTTTGATTCCTCTGGTGAGACTTTGTGAAGAATCCTGGGGAATTATAAGTTCCACTAGATTATATTTCTACTTTAGCATGATGAATTAATGGATGAATAATTTATCTATTCTATTTAAAATTTAGACACTGCTTAGAATGGATATCATTATCATTATTATTATTATTATTATTTTATTGTTGGGGATTCATTGAGGGTACAAGAAACCAGGTCACACTCATTGCATTTTTCAGGTAAAGTCCCTCTTACAATCGTGTTTTGCCCCCAAAAGGTGTGGCGAACATCAAGACCCCACCCCCTCACTCCTTCCCTCTCTCTGCTCTTCCTTTCCCCACCCCTCCCTCATTCTTTCTCTCTCTGCTCTCCCCTTCCCCCACCCCCACCCCCTCCCTGTCATTAATTGTCCTCATATCAAAATTGAGTACATGGGATTCATGCTTCTCCATAGAATGGCTATTATTAAAAAGACAAAAAATAACATGCTGGCGAGGATGTGGAGAAATGGGAACTCTTGTACACTGTGGGTGGGAATGAAAGTTAGTATAACCGCTATGGAAAACAGTATGGAGATTTCTCAAAAAATGAAAAATAGAACTACCATCTGATCCAAATAGCCCACTACTGGGCATCTATGCAAAGTGGGGAAGGATTGAGGGCTACCTGCACTTTTATGTTCATCACAGCTCTATTCACAACAGCAAAGATAGAGACTCAACCCAAGTGCCTGCCCATTAGTGCACAAATGGATAAAGAAAATGTGGCCTATATGGTAGACTCCCTGTGGGTTGACCCCCCAAGGGACTGTAACCAACTGGTCAACATACGGAGGTGGTCAATATAAGGAACTAGGCTGCTGTACTGATATGTACACGTGGGGCATGTCTGGTCTATGAACATTAGGTCAACTTAAGGAGGGGGTCAACGTAGGGAGGTGGTCAACTGTGGAGGTTCTACTGTATTTCGACACATGAACTTTGGAGGAAAGAACCAAAGAAAATGTGGTATATATACACAATGGAACACTATTCCCCCATGAAAAATCAAGTTGTTTGCAGCAACTTGGATGGACCTGGAGGTCATTATTTTAAGTGAAATAATAACACAGAGACAGAAAGACAAGTTCTTCATTTTCTCATTCATATGCATGAGCTAAAACACTCAACCGAGTAGATATAGAGAATAGAATGAAAGCTTCTAGAGGCTGGGAAGGGTGTGAGGGTGGGATGGGAAAATGAAGAGAGGTTGACGAATGGGGACAAACCTAAATTTAGATGGAAGAAATGAGCTCTAATATGCAATAGCAGACTAGGTGGGGGGACTACAGTTAACTATATATTGTATATATTGATGTATGTGGCTGGGTAGGGGCACAGGCCAGTAGTCCCAGATACTTGAGAGGCTGAGGTGGGAGGATCACTTGAGCCCAGGAGTTTGAGGGTGCAGCGAGCTATGATTGCACTCCAGCCTGGGCAGCAGAGTGAGACCCTGTGCCTACAAGCAACAACAAAGCAAAGATAAAACCAAAGTAGCCAGAAGAAAGGCCTTAAAAGTCACCAACACATACAAACGATAAATACTTGAGGTGAAGGACTCCACAAATACCCCCAAATACCCTGACTTGGTCAATACACATTCTTTCTGTATAACAAGCACTTACATGCACCCCATAAATATGTAAAATTTTATGTCAGTAAATTTTTTCCTTTATTTGATGGCTGATTTCCTTTCTTATTAAAATATAAAGTCATTTGGGAATGAGGTAACCTATTAAAGGATATTGTTATTTACATTTCAGTAACTAGAGTCTAGTCTGATTGTGCTTCTAAAAATCTTTGTTGGTGAGAGAGAAGAGTGCCCACCATCACCTTCCCTGTGGGAAAGGAGCATTGGTGGTTAACCATCATCAGTACAAATCACTCATTCAATCCATGAAGAAAGATCATGTGTTTGTTACCTTTTAGTTGAATGTTTTCTTGATTTTTAGATTTTGTGACTCTGGAGTCATTGCTATGCTGTTGTCCTAGGAAAGAAAGTTCACAAACAGGTGATGTTTTGAAATACAGCCAACACCGTTTTAATATAGTACTCCACAGCGGGGGTTCAGTTTATGACAATGAAATGCAGCAAGAACTAGTCACAAAGGAACTGAGATCGTGGTGTGATGTGGAACAGGCATAATCCTCATCCAGGATTCTCACGTTTGATTCTTGACCCCGAGCTAATTAATATCCTGAATTATTCTAGGCAAATAACGTAGGTCATGACAATATATGCATCTAATAAATAGCACTGTAACCAGTTCCGTGCAGGATTGAATTCTGACAGTCCATGATGTCTTCATTAAGTCTGAGGCTTGCAATATAACTGCGGAAAAAGGTCGCCTGACCACCAAGTTCAGTTCATATTGTACCAACAAGCCTTTTATTCCTCTTCATCTTAATTGTTCCAGCTATAAAAAAATATGGGTACCAATGTGACATGAGGTCCTGAATCTATGACTTTTTGTCTTCACTTGTTTATTTAGCAAATATTTATTTGAACGTGACTATGTGCCAGGTCCTGTGCTACCTGCTTAAGTTTAGTGGTAGGAGTCAGGGGAGTCGGCTGGGGGACGCGTGAGAGAGCCCGCTGTCCGCCTGGCTTCCTCAGATTCTACGTTGCCAAGCAAATGTCCCTGTCACGACCTCCACCTTGGGTCCACCCACTCCACCGCAGGAGGTGAGGGCCCATCTTTGCTGCCTGCACCTTCCCTCAGTACTTGGAGATTGGAAAGGGGAAAAAAAGCAAAATTTGGATATTAAAAATATACCCATAAATGTATGGCTATGACTTAACAAAACTGAAGTTAAAAAAATGAAAATATCCCTTTCCTCATTGATTTTGATTCCTGAATTTCATTATGATGCTGATACCTTCAGTCATTTATTTCACAGATGGCAGCAATTTGCTTTTTATAGTGACTCAATATCTTTTCAATCAGTGACCAAGACCAACTTGTCCACACAATAGGATGCTAAATTAAAGACACATTCTAAAACATACGCACCCACAAATGTATGCAGGGACACCCACCCCACTGTTCAGGCACCCAGCCTTGGTATTTAAGAATAGAATTTGATTTATAGTTGAGAAATACAAAGTGAACCACATGTATTTTGGGAAAATTATTCCCTAAGGAAAAAAAAGGACCGGGGTATTTGAAAAATAAGAACCTGCAAAGTACCCTGCTTGGTCATTGTCAAAATGGGTATCATAGAGGCGGTATCTTGCCAAGGTGTATCTAAGTAGTATTTAACCTTATCAAGGCCTCAAGCAGGAAAGGGTTCATCTTTAATTTTACACAAACCATTTCTCTTTCTTTCTTTGTTTCTTTGCTCCCCCCTTCTCTTTTTTCTTCCTCACCCCTTCTTTCTTTCTTTCTTTCTTTTTTTAACTTAGCAACTTTATTAAAGTAGAATTGGCATACAGTAAACTGCACATATTTGAAGTATATATTTTCATATTTGACATTATACATCATACAGACCTGTGAAACTATAACCATAACCATAATGCCTATATCCATCACCCTCAAAACCTTCTTCACGTCCCTGGCTATTTCTCCCTTCTGCTCCTTGCAATCTCTCTGTCCCTTGTTCCAGGAATTCTCTAACCTGCTTTCTATCACTGGATCTACTTGCACTTTCTGAGATTTTATAAACGGAGTCATATGGTATGAGCTCTTTTTCGTTCTGGGTTTTTTGCTCTTTTCTCTTCCCCTCCCCACCTTCTTTTCTTTCTTCTTTTGTGGATTTAACTTACAAAATGGAACCGGGGAAAGATCCGGAAGGGACTGTACAAGTAGAGGAGAAGAAGCTTAGGACAGGGAATAATCTGAGAAGAAGCTGGAGATGTGAACAGTGCCCAGACGGAGAGATTGCAGACACGGCTGAGACGGAACCTCACAGCAGCAATGGGCAGATACTGAAGAGTTTTCTCCAGGGGAGGAGTGTCATCACATGTGTGTCTTTAAACTGATGGCTCTGGCTACAGAGCAGAGAACGGACAGGGCTGGGACAAGTCAGACCAGGCAGGAGGTAAGAGATGGCAGTGGTTCTGAGATGGAAAACAGTGGGAATGAAGTTTCAGGTTTGCAGTTATCTAAAAAGCAGAAACTTTAAGATGTGATGGTCGTTGGGACGCAGAGGGCTGATGACGGGAACTCCTGAATCAGAAGCCTGGAATTGTGCTAGTGGTCTCCTTATATCTGTGGAAATTCAAACAAGGAATATAAATCGTCTAGGCTTATTACTTCAGCTTTCTAGAGAAGTGATGTGGTCAGCAGTTATCCGGGAAGAAGATTCTGAAGTGGGAATGACAGAGTCCAAAGTGGATCAGCCACTTCCCGGCCTTCCAACACCGAGTAAGTTACTTAACCTCTTTGGTTCTCTGCAGCAAAATGGAGGTAAATATAATAAATATAATACTTAATTACAGAGGGTTAAATAACATCGTGTATGTTGAGGTTAAACAGAGCCCGGCACACAGTAGGTGCTTTGTACTAACTCTTCAAGGTTAAAATCTGGTATTTGCCTGATGATGATCAATCGTGTGTCACATAGGTTGAATGTAAATGAACTTGGTTATAAACTGTCAAATCATCCGAAAGGGATTTTTATAATCTGGTAGATTCACGGATCATGTCACTGTCCTGTTCAAACCTTTTGAAAGCATCTTGCTGCTCCCGGGAGGCAGACTAAGCTCCCTCGGATGTTTCACAAAACCTTTCGTGGTCAGGACCCTTCCTGGCCTTCATTTGCTCTCTTCTCCTTTGTGTTTCTCTTCTCCAGGACTGTGGGACTTACTTTAGCTCCTCAGGAATAGAAGATGGTCCTGCCTAGGGGGTTTCCAGTGTCCCGTCCCCTGTCTTTGAGGGTCTTCTCTCGCCCCATTTCTCCACTTCCCCAGGCCATGGCAGGTAATATTGTGAAGCTCAGAGAGGTGACAGTATGTGCCTTTCCAGAAAGTAAAATGTGTCCACAGCTGTACTTCACTGGTCACCTCCCTGGAGGGCACTTATCCTTAATTCTGAGAATCTGACAAAAGCTCTGGGGCTTCTCCCCCAGAAAACACATGGGCAAATTTTTGAGTGAACATTCAGGGCATTTAAAATACCCCTGCCACCCAAACTTAAACTCTGGGTTAAAAGGAAAGATGACGGCTGGGCCCTAGCACTCCAGGAGGCTGAGTTAGGAAGATCCCTTGAGCTCAGGAGTTCAAGATAAGCCTGAGCAAGAGCAAGACCCCATCTTTACTAAAAATTAGCTGGATGTTGTTGCAGGTGCCTGTAGTCTCAGCTACTCAGGAGGCTGAGGCACGAGGATCACTTGAACTCAGGGGTCTGAGGTGCCATGAACTAGGCTGAGGCCTAAATACTATCACAAGGCTTTAGCTATAACCACTCTAGCCTGGGCTCTAGCCTGGGCAACAGAGGGAGACTCTGTCTCCAGAAAAAAGGTTAAAATGAGAAATTTAATATTGTGGGTTTTTACCACAAGTTTTAAAACTCCTACAATCTAAAAAAAAAAAATCTAGAAAATATTGTCAAAATTGCTTAGGTTATTTAAAAAAACAGAAAAGTTCAATTCAATGAAAAATATTAGACTAACATATTGTATGACAAAAATAATACACTGAATTGTTTTGGTTAACATGGCTATAGCTAAAGCCTGGTGGTAGTATTTATAATAATATATTTATTACCGTCATGGCAATATAAATTTGGGATTATTAATAAAGCTGAAAAACTCATCTACTGTGTTAAACTAAATGATTGCTCCAAGATTCTATCCAAGTCCCAAATCCCACAATTCTAAGTTTATGAATAAGAACTAAAGAGAACACTTCTTCCATTTTTTACACACACACACACGTTTCTATATCTCAAACACTTAAAGGAAGCAGCAGCTTTTATGAATCTATAGAAGGTATACTATTGAGAGAAAAAAGGTTTGAGGCCTTAAAGAAAAAAAAAAAAAAATTAAAAGGGCTCTTCCCCCTTCATAGACCTCATCTATTGGTTTAGAATTCTTTGAAGGAGGGCCAGTGTATGTAGTGGCTTCTGGCAGTTTTTTATTTTTATTTTTTTATTTTTTGCAGTTTTGGCCGAGGCCAGGTTTGAACCCACCACCTCTGATATATGGGGCTGGAGTCTTACTCCTGTGAGCCACAGGTGCCGCCCATGGCAGGTATTTTTTAACCTCCTTTCCACCCCTGCCGGAATCGTTACTTACCACCAAATGACAGTTAGTTACCAAGAAAACTGAGCCTGAGGCAAAGTGCACACTTGCGGGGCCTGGCCGTTCTCCACCCCTGGTCTGGTGCGGTGTAGACTCAGAGGCCCTGAACGGAGTTTCCACGGGTCATCTGATTGTCCCTAAGACAGGGCTCTATTTTAACCATTCCTCCCACATCAGTTTCTGCCTTATTTCTAAAAACCTCCAGAAAAAGAGATTCCACAGTAATCCATTCTAATGTGTAGGGAAATTCTTCTTTATATCCAACCTAGCTCCCCCCTGCTGAAGCTAAAGACCATTTCCTTTTGTTCTCATTGGTAAGGAGAACAGCTGGTCACCTGCTTCCATAGAATAACCCTTCATATACTTGCAAACTTTTACTAAGCCACCCACCAGTGTCTCTTTTCCAGAATGAATACGACCAGCTCCTTTAACGCTTCTTCATAAGTCCTACCTTGCAACTTTCTGATCAGTTCTGCACCCGCCTCTGCTCGCTCTTCTTGCTGTAATTTGTATAATACTCTCGATTACTGACAGTGAAATCGGAGCTGTCACGGCATTAAAGTGGTCTGGAGGGGGCCTGGGGACTACGCAGCGGGGGCAAAGGCAGGTGAGATGGGGTGAGAGAGAAAAAAACAGGAGAAAGACACATTGGAACTTAATTCACACAGTTAAGATAGTCTTGGGAATGAAACTTTTAACAGCCATTCCGAGTTTTCCACGATTTTTTGCAGAGTCATTTTGTTTTCAAGGCTATCATTGGATAACGTTACATTCAGCTAAACGTTTTGTGAATGTGTCTTGCCCAACGTTTGGCAAACATGGTGTCCAGAGCACCCTTCAGTATAAGTTTAAACTGCAGTAAAATATTCCGGTAAAACCAGCAGATGTGGAAGAATGCAAATCTCCAGTAACTCATCTTATCAGCGGATAAACGCTGAATGCAAATATAAAGTTGCCTTCTAAGACAGATGGCTCAACTCTATCCCAGTCTTTCATCAAGTGATAGGCGTGATAAAGCCTGAGACAAACATTCCTTGTCCTGAGATGGTTTGGCACTCACTGCAGTTTTGATCTAAATTCCATGTGGCAGAAAGGCCTGAAGATGTTAGTGTTTAAGAGCACCCTGGGTTCCCGTACCTCAAAGAAACGTGCCGTATCTGACTCACCAAGAGTTTTCTTTACAAGTGGTTTCTTGAATGAATGCATTCAGATATATAATGTTAAACTTTTTACTCTTGATTATGACAGGATCTTAAGAAAAGAAACGGCTGTGGTAGTAAACCCAAACCATCTGAATCCCAGGCTAGCCGTCTTTCCTTTTTTTTTGTTTTGAGACAGAGTCTCACTCTATGGTCCAGGCAAGAGTGCTGTGGCCTCAGCCTATGACACAGCAGCCTCAAACCCCTAGATTCAAGGGGGTTCTGATTCTCCTGCCTCAGACGAGTACCCGGGACTACAGGCATGTACCACCACAAGATGTACCAACAAAAAAATAAAAAAAGAAAAGAAAAGAAAGCTAATTCTAATTTTTCCACTTTTAGTAGAGATGGAGTCTCACTCTTGCTCAGGCTGGTCTCAAATTCTTGAGCCTCACCCTCGGAGATCCTCCTGCCTCGGCCTCCTAGAGTGCTGGTATTACAGGCTTGAGCCACCGCACCTGTCACTATTTTAACCATCTTTATTTATTTATTTTCCCCTCTACATCATTTTAATAGGACTTTGTTTGGTAGGGGAGCAGAAGTAGATGTCTGTATTCTATTCACAATCTTTAGGCAGAAGTCTTTTGTGGGGATACTTTTTTTCTTCATGTCCATTCTTTTTTTAAAAAATTTCAGATTAACAGGAGGGTATAAACCATTAGGTACCAGGGTCTGTGTTTGTTAGGTAGTTCCCTGCTGTGCCCTCGCCCAGGAGGTGTGCCCGTTAGGAGGGCGCTCACTGTCCGTTTTTAGAGGTTAAGTAGTGTATGTTTATACCACTGCACAGGAGATCTCTAGAACTTTCTCGTTATGCCAAACTGGAACTCTGTACCCATGAAGGGTGGGTTCCCTCTCCCCTCTCCCTCCAGCCCTTGGCATCTCCCTTCCTACTTTCTAATTTTATGACTTTAGTTTTTTTAGAATATAAAAGTGTAAGTTTATTTTATGTTCGAGAGGGGAAGATGCGGGGTTGGGGGAGAAAAGGAGTACAGCTTGGCATTCCAAAGAAAGAAAGCTAAGTCTATGATTTGTGACTATTTTAAATCCTTCATTCAAGTGGAATAATACAGTACTTGTCCTTTTGTGACTGGCTTCTTTTGCTTTCCGTAATATCCTTGAGGTTGTTCTGTGTTGTAGCGTGTGACAGAATTTTTCTTCTTCTTTATGGCTATGTAGTAGTCTGTTGTATGTACATACCACCTTTTCTGTATCTGTTCATCCATCCAATGGACAGCAATCGGGATACTTCCACCTCTTGGCTGTTGTGAATAATGTGATGAAATGGGAGTGCGGCTGTCTCTTTGACACATTGATTTCATTTCCTTTGAATATGTGTCCAGTAGTGAGATTGCTGGAACATATGGCAGTTCTATTTTTAATTTTTTGAGGAACTTCCATATAATTTTCCATAATGACTGCACTATTTTACATTTCTACCCATAGTGCAGAAAGGTTCCAATTTCTCCCCATTCTGGGTTATACTTGTTATTTCCTATCCTTTTGCCAGTAACCATTTTAATGGCTGTGAAGTGATATCTCACTGTGGTTTTGATTCGCATTTCTCTTATGTTTAGTGATGTTGAGCATTTTTCATGTGTTTCTTGGCCATTTGTATATCCTTTTTGGAGAAGTGTCTATTCAAGTCCTTGGACCATTTTTAAATTCCTTTTCTTTTGGTGGTTGACGAGCTGTACAAGTTCCTCACATGTTCTGGATCAACCCCTTATCAGGACCTGATCTGCAAATTCTCCCATTCTCTAGGGTGCTCTGCACTTGTTTGTTTCTTTTGATGCATCGAAATTTAAAATTGTCTACTCCGTTTTAAGCACTAAAAACTTGAATCAGGGTTAATAAAATATTCTTTATTCTAATAGAATTTTCAAACATGATTGTTGCAATGAAACCACAAAAAGGGATTGATTCATTACCGATTATTGATTATGCACAAATGCGCACACACACACGAGCACCCCGAGCCAAAAGGAGACCCTTTGTTCCTGAACAGTTAGGATGAATGATTAGTAGCACTTTTTGGCCTAGAAATTTTTCTCTATCAACAATTTTAAGAAGGTTTGAGATTAAAACTGTGTTTTCGACTTTGCTTTTGATATTATTCTACAAAACGGTCATTAAAGAAAGTGAAAGTAACTTTTTACTGTGCAGCATGAGAATAATGAACATGGTATCTCCTTTCTCTTTTAATCATTTTCTTTAATGCTTTGTTCACAGATTCCAATACTGTGGAGGATGTGATTTTATAGGCAAGGCTCAGTTTCCCTTCCCATTGTCTAACTTTGAAGTATTAATCTAAAGCCCAGAAACCTGTACTGTTATCATTTCCTTACCCAGTAGGGGTATTCAAACCTGTTCGTACTAACTTGGTGACTGTCCAAAAAATTTATGGATCACTTTGATGTTCTTAGGGCTTCCTAAATTTTCTTTGCTCTTGTGAGATATTCAGAGCTATACAACGGGATTTATTCTAAGGAGAATGCCAGCTGAATACTTGAGGTTGGATTTTTTTTTATCTAAGGAATGTAATAAAAGGCAAAGTAAGGCTGAGAGACCAGAGAGAACATGGTGCTTCTGGGGCAGGTAGCACAGTCAGCTCACATCAGCAAGTCTTTGGCTTTGCTGACCATTGCAGCATGAAGCTTGGTTGGTCAACAACCTGTATGTCCCCTTTCTCTGATCCGAGACATCATATGAATATTTTTCTCAGCTTTTTGCTGGTAGTTTAACCTGATTCCTAGAATGTTTGATGCATTTTATAGGTCCATGGTAGAATTGGATCTGTACACGAATACCTGTTCTTAAGGCTTCTGTGTAGTCAAGAGAGCTTTGAGTGTTCAGAACTCAAAGTTGGCCTCATAAAAGACCCCAGACTACAGTACTTGCTTTGTTTGTTCTGTTTGATTGAACCAAATGAATTCAAGTTTCGTTTTCAATTTTTATTGTAGAAACTGTGAAGGTAAGGTGTTTGCTTACTGCTAGTATTTGATTCCATTTTAAAGATCTGGAGAATAAGTTTATATGGATTTCAGAAAACTATTGTTTCATGTGCATACATAGTAGAAGATTGAAAAATATAAAGTAACCCAGTAAGAGTAAATAGCAGCATAAAAAAACTAAAAAAATCGAAAGTTGAGTACTTAGTTCACTTTTCACAAGAGAAACCCCAACTTTTAAGTAATTGCTCCAAGCATTTACTACGAGAGGTCTGTGAATGTTTACTCCCAGCAGATGGAAGAGCTGAGGCGGTTGCCTGTTCATGTTGAGCTGGCTAATTTCATGGATTGAGATTTGTCAGAGTCCTGGGAGAATTTCTCACGTGAGTTCTGGTATATCGCTCTGTGTTATGGTTTCTCTGTCTTTATGATGCAGACCCTGTGGATTTTCCTTATTATGGCAGAATAAGGAAATATATGTACATTACAATAGTGTTCTTGATATGTACTTGATACTTTGGCTGAGATAATCATAAATCACGTAAGGCCATGTGTATTTTAACTTTTAAACCAAGATATGAATTTCTCCACCTGCTCAGACTGAAAACAGTCTCATAGGATTAAGAGGATGGGGAGGATGCAAGGAAAATTATTTTTAAAGGAAAGGGAATAAAAAATATATAGAGTCAGAAAAGAACTTTATAAACTGTTAAAAGACCAGCATTTCATTGCAAATAGCATCTGAGTTATGGAAAAGCCTCATGCATGATATTTGTCTTTGGGGATGCAGCTGGCCTGGATTTTCTGGTCCAGCAGAGCGCTCAGCTGGATGTGCACTCCAGCTCTATGGATCCGCTGTGCTGCGTCCCTGTTTACCTCATCCTGGGGACAAGCATCTGCTTTTGCATCAAACTTCTTAGAATTGCAGTTGGATTTTTGGAATTCTGTGGCTGTCTAGTATTTTCTTCTGCATATTCATAGGATTAAATTGTATCAAGGGTTCTCTTTTTTCCCTTCAAAATAAATATACCCCTAATATTTTTAGATTATAAAGATAAGATAGTTTTATTGTAGAAAATATTTAAATGGTATAGAAAAGTACAAAGTAAAGATTAACAACAGAGATAACCACTAGTAATATGATTATATATTGGTGATCATCCTTACAGATGACTCTCAATGCACATATAGTCACGTATGAATATATATAAATATATACACTTTTACATGAATGAGATAATGCAAACCATTTTGTAACCCTTTTCCATATTAATATCTATAAATCCACATCATTATTTTAATGGATAAATTATATATATTATATAGAGAACACTGCCTGGAATTCAGTATATCATCAACCAATAGTTGTTAAATGAATATTCAATACTTAATGTACCCAATCATCTGTTAGTAGGGAAGATTTATTTCCTATTTTTCAATGTTATAAATCAGCATTGCCACTAATACCCTTTTTCATTTTCTTTGTTCACATGTATAATTATTTGTTCAAGGAAAACTTTGAAGTTGGATCAAAAAGCAGAAACATTTAAGTTTGACAGTGACGAACTTGCCAACTTGCCAAATATATGCCTAAGTCTTACAAATTTACGCTACCATCGACAACACGCAAAGGTATCTGTTTCCATGCCTTCTCCCCCATGCCCACAATGTTGTCAATCTTTTAGAATTTGCCATTCTCATAGCAAAATTGCTGTACTGGTTTTACTTGCATTGTTTACATTACGAGCAAGGCAGAGCATCTCTTTGTATATATATTGACCATTATGTGTTTCTTTTATGCATTGTCTATTCTCTGTCCAATGTTTTTCTCTTGAAAGAGCATAGACCTGTTTTATCTTAATGAAGTCATTTAATTTTATAGTGTTAAAATATACCTCTAAACAGGAAACAAAGTACTTGTCTTAGTTGGATATATTGATAAGTGAACATGTGCACCCATAGTTCTCATTTTGGAAGACAGCAAAGAGGAAATTTGGAGATTATACCTCTTAGTTCAGTGTTTTTTGTCTGAAAGTCACTACTAAAGTTTTAAGAGATTTGTTTCCTTCCTTCCTTCCTCCCTCCCTCCCTCCCTCCCTCCCTCCCTCCCTTCCTTCCTTCCTTCTTTCTTTTTTCCTTTCTTTCTTCCTTTTTTGAGACGGAGTCTCACTCTGTTGCCTTGAGTAGAGAGCTGTGGAATCACA
>CAUYRH010141766.1:0-26742 GCA_963574655.1 Perodicticus potto | reverse complement strand
ACATTGCTTAAACATTAATTTTTAATTCGCCTTGTTAATATGTTGTTTAGGATATTGCATCCTCATTTATAAGCGAAATATGTTTGTAATTTCCCTTTATAACTATGTTTTCTCCAATTTTAATATCAGGTATATCCAGATTAAGTAGAATGACTTTGAAATATTTCTCCTTTTTCTATTTAAGACTTGGCATGATCTATTCTTTGAAATTATCTTTTATTTTTATTTATAAATATTAGTTGTCTATTTTTTTGAGACTTTGAAAAAAAAATAAGAAGTTAAATGATGACTCCATACCGAGCCTCAGAGTTAAAACATTCTATAATAGACATACTCTTATTTCACAATGTGAATGTTACTTTCTTTGCATTATTATTATTAATATTGCTTAATATTTCGATGCAGTAATAATCTGATTTCTTTTCTGATTGTATTTATCTTCATTCATTCTTTTCGAAGTTTTTGTTTCTAGGCCTTATCTTAAACACTGTTATTGTTATGAAATTTTAAGCCTTTTTAATTCTGTGAAGGCAAAAAGTGGAAACCTAATAAACACCTGTATATATAAAAATAAGAAAATTTAAAAAGATACACAGCTATTATGTACCCACAGTAATTAAAAATTAAAAAGTGAGTGACCACAAAAAAAAGAATAGATGCCCTGCAAACATTTGTCAAATCTGACTCATAACTTTACCAAGCCCCAACATTTATGTCAAGAAGGTATTTTTCATACTGTACAAATGGGATTCCTTATATGCTGGAAAATAGACACAGCATCAATTTTCTCCTAATTCTTATCCCTTAATTCAAAGCTATTCAACAAAGTCCATTTTGCAAAATGTTATGAGCATCTGCTATTTGCCAGGAAATAGGAAAGAAGAGATGAATAAGATCACAGTCCCCGAAGTTCTGGAGTTCAGAGTCCAGAAGTGGAGTCAGACAAGTCTATGGGATTACGAAATAAATGCCATGAGAGGTGAAGGCGGGACGGCAAGGAGGACGCCTCGCAGAGCCCTGGTAGAGCAGAGATGTCAGGGAACGTGATGGGCTGAGGACGCCTCAGCTTGAAGCAACAGATACCTCTGACCCAAACTGATCTAAACTTGAGTGAGAAAAGAAATTTCATCCAACTGGGAGATCAGAAGAAGGGCAAGGTCCCAGGGGCATTTACTACTGTGGCTTAAAAATCTCATCAAGGTCTCAGTTCTTTTCATCTCTGATCTGTCACAGCCACTGTCCTTTCCTGTCCTGTGGTAGCTCTGGTTCGGTATCAAGCTGGCTCCAGCATTGCTAACAAGATCATGGGAGAGAAGAGGGGCTGTCTCTCTTGTCTGTCAAGAAGGAAGGCACAGGAACCCCTGCATGCTTCTCGCCACAGGCAGTGTAGGGTCCAGTAGAGTTTCCTGTCTGCCCTCGGGAGGTTTGCTCTCTGCCCTCTGAAAGGAACTCACAGAAAAAGACAGACACATTTATTTGCTGGGCCAAGCACAGGGGACTCCTCAGGAGGGTGATCCCATTAACCCAAAGACGTCCAGATGCTTTTATTACCCGTCTTCCTAGGGAAAGAAGAGATTGGGAAAATGTCAGTTTGAGAAGTATTGAATGATTTTTAGGAGAATGAATGGGCTTAATGCTCAGACACTGGGCAGTAAATAATTGTCTTTGACATTTGCATGGGACTGGAGGCAAAATTCATCTGGGCTCCAGGTACGTGTTTAATTTTCAGGCTCTTCCTCGTGATATGAGTTTTAATCTTCTCTGATTAATGAAATTTCAAGGAAAGGATCAAAGGCCATGGTGTCCTTTTTGGTGGGTCCAGTTTCTAGGCAGATAAGAAAACTTGAGAGGATTTCCGCATTCTGTGCTGGGAGAGAGAAGGGGAACTGGGAGTCAGAGGATGGGGAGGTCAGAGTGAGAGGATGCTGCCAGAGGGTGCACACACCCCATCTTCAGGTAGTGTCTTCTGAGCTTCAAAACCCACCCACCCTTAAACTGGACCTTGGCAGGAGGTGGGATCCTGAGGACTGAATGAGATGGACAATTCGGGTGGCGGGTCATTAAGGGGTAGGCTGCCACCGTGGCTAGGAAAGGTCTTACCTGAGGTCTCCAGACCTGGCCTGTCTTGAAGGACGAGCAGAAGGTCTCCCAGTCTCTACACGTTAGGTGTGGAGAGAGGAGCGTTCCAGGGTGTGCAGTGCCATTGAACGTGAACGATCGTAATTATGCAGACAATCCCAAGTACTCTTACTGACTGATGACATAGAGGTGGCACAGTGAACAGACTAGTAACTGGAGATTAAGCTGGAGGGGAAGGTAGGGCTGGATTATGAAGGGCCCTCTAAGCCTTGATTTAAGATGTAGGATATGAAGCAGAAAGAGCATTAGATTGGATGTGTCAGTTCCATCGTGAGGAGCCTACTGAGTGAAATGGAGAGTGAGGCAAGACCAGCATCTCCGGGAGCAAAGTCATATCGATAATTTTAGGAGGAATCCAAATAGGATGAGGTTAAGCAGGTGGGTTGAGGGGTAGGAAAGGAGCTCAAGGTGATGATTCCAGTGTCTTGTAGAGTTTTCAAGATTCCCTAGAAATCTAGATCAAAATGATAACACATCTGGGAGAACCAGAATCTACAAGCTGATGACTCAGATCTGACATGGCCGTATAGAGCAATAGTCACAATCCGTGTGGGATACTGGGCAGCTGTATAAATACATGAATATCGTTTATAAATGCCCACTGGCACATGTTCTTGACTGAAATGAGGAATAATAATAATATTTGTGTTGTACGAGGGAGACAGTGGATAAGATATTTATAAGCAAGGCATCAAGCAGATGTCCTGCGGGTTAATAGGCTGCGGGTAAATTCATGTGATTTAATAACCTTGGCCAAGCTGCTAATAAGGGTGAATTAGGCGTCAGTAGCAAACTCACAATCCCTCTCTCTCTCATAGCTTTTTAAGTCTTTAAGCATTCTATCCATGGCAAAACTTCCCCACTTTGCATATTTTGCAAAAGAGCCTTTTCTTTAAGCTTAAAGGCCAGGGAGCTTTTGCCACCTAAAATAGAATGCTTCCGATGTAAAGTTGGTGTGTAAGACCTGATCTGACATGTTTGGGGGCATCCACACCCTGTTAAAAGGTCTGCCCTGCTGTTAATGATTTCTTGGTTCTTAGACATGGTTCAAACAGAAGCAGGGGAGTGAGGGAATCCCGGCATGTATTGACCAACATCTATTTCTAGGCATCCAGCTGTGTGTAGGAGGGGACTGCTGACCACAGAAGGTCTCTCGCTGGGGTCCTTCTGTCCATTGTCTCTTCTCTGCAGGACCTTTTAATCTACCCATGTACCCAGCATGTCCTAAAGTTTTTGTATAATCCCATATATATATACACACATACATGTCACGCATTTTGGGAAGTTTTTGTCTTTCCTTGAATGGCAACAGAGTATCACGGGAAAAGCCTAGAAGTTGGAATTACCCCTTCCGAGTTTGAATCCCAGCTCTGTTCCTTAGCAGCTATGAGTTTGATGCAATGGGATACAGGAGAAAGGGCACATGATTTGGAGCCAGACAGATGGGAGGTTGTGTCTTAGTCCAGCTCGTGAATAGCTATGTGATTCCGGGGAACTGAGGCTTCATGTTCTTTCATCTGTAAAATGGGGCTAATACCACTTACCTGGCAGCTCTGGTGAGCAGACAGCATACAGCAAAGCTGTGCAGTCAACAGCCAAGCACAGAATAGACAACCAAGAAATTACAGCTGTTGCTATTATTGATCTCTTAAATCCTGAGTCCTGATCTACAGCATAAAAATAACAAAAATACCCAATTTGCCATTTTAATGTGAGTCCTACAGTGATGATTCTATTCTAGAGCAGGATGTCTTAACCTCATCCTTGGCAGTATAGATATTTGGGACATCCGAGGCCAGATAATTCTGTGCTATGGTTTTCACATTGTTTGTTCCCACCCAATCTCATCTTGCAAGTCGACACCCAGTGTGGGGGATTAGAAGATGTGCTTTAGTGAGAAGCATCTGAGTGAAGGGGATGGATCTGTTCTCATGGGGTTGGATCAGTTCCCTGGAGAGATGTTGTAAAGCAGGACACCCCTCGGATTTCTTTCTCTTGGTGTCTTCTTTGCCTCTGATCCTCTCGGCCATGTGTGAAAATCCCCCCCAGCAGCCAGGACCATGTCCTTGAACTCCTCAGCCTGGAAAACAAGAGCGAGATAAACTTGTTTATGAATTACCCAGTCTCAGGTATTTTTTATAGCAACACAAAATGGACTGCGACAATCTGACATCTACAAAGCTGTGCAAAGAACTAGAGCAAAAAAAAAATTGTGTTTGTTTTCTGAGCCTCGAGATAGTAATGCCTAAATGAGGATAGTGGAACAAATTAAACCTTTTTCAACACGAATAAGCTCTTCAGAGTTCAGCACAGTTGGGTGGGGCTGCCAACTCTCAGAGAAAAGTGTGGTGACATAAGAGGATTTGCAGTCACTTCTGCTATAGCCCGAGGTGTCCTGGGAGTGAAAATTGTGACATCCACTCCACTCTCCACCCGGAGTGATCCACCCTTTCTGACTGTGGAGACCAAGTTGCATTCCTTAAAAGCACATCCGAGATTCAGCACACTGCATTTTATTCCCAGCACAATTACTGCCCCTGCCCCTATTATTTTTATCCCATTCCCTGCCCAGAAAAGAAAAAGGTCAAACTTGGGCTCAAGACAATGTGGCATCTCTTTCTCTACACCCATCAAAGCTTAAAGCAACAGGAATATTCCATAATTTCTCCACTTAGTCTGAAATGTTAATTGCACTTGTCTGCAGATGTGTGGGCAGTTCAGGAATTGCTCTGACCTCATATTTTAAGACAATTTCACTAATAAGAGCACCTAATCCTTTAAGACCAGGAAAACTCTATTTAACCATGAATTTTCTCACTTGGGGTTTCATTATGTGTGATAAGAAATAAAATGAAAAAAAAAAAAGCAGTGCTACTTCAGAGTCTGGAGAGGCTTGGGGGCATGATTCTGCCATGTTAGTAATAGACATGGAGAAGAATTATAAAAGATATTTTTGTTAACCTTGTGAAGAAAAGAAAGATACCCCATTACACACACACATATTCACAAGCGCATGTGTGCGTGCACACACACAAACCCCTGGCTGCCCCTTTTTTGTCTGAGACTAAATGAAGAAGAAATTTTCTTCTCCCTAGAAATGTTATGCTCAGAACACCATTTTAGCAGTATTTTCCTGTGATAACATCAGAGTAGCAGAGTAATTATTTCCCGATAATACACGTGCTGCACTTAGCTGGATAAGGCAGAGCTTGCCTGCTGAGATCTATGAAGTATAGATTATATATTTCAACGCGTATTCAAAATATGTATATTTTTATGATTGATGAGGGCTTTGTAGCGTGCCACCTTCGTAATTTGCATTTTTGGAAAAAAAGAGGCTCTGTGTATAAATCATTGGCATGCATTATCTCAATCAGAAGTCAAATGGTTCTTATTGTAAGAGCTCTAAAATATGCCTTTATAAAACATATTGGGGAGAAATCAGAGATAAATATGCCTTAACATAATTTTGTATTTCATTACTATTCCATATATATTTTTTTCTTTTTTAACAAAGAAAACCTTCAGCTCTTACAGTACCATTACTGTCGAATTAAAGATTAGCCTTACTCTTTCCAAACATATATATTATATCTTTTGCTTTGCTCAAAGCCAGGAATGACCTTTTAGGGAGTTCATTAGCAAGAAGCTTGAAGGAAAGAAATTCTCCATTTGATCAGAGAAAACATAACTGATGAAGCTAAGCTCGGCTTTAATACGTGCTGAATTTTTCTGGTAGAATTTGAAGGTCCAACAGGGGATTTGAATCTTTCTGGAGAAATCCTGTATAAAGACCCTCAAACTTGATAATTGTATCTGGTCTCCCCATAAAGGGAATAGGAGTTTTTTTCCAGTATAAGGCAAATGGCAGGAAAGAGACACTTAAGATTACAAAGCCAAAGCCAATGTTACTCTTTAAAGGCTTTCAGAAATTTGGAATGCTGAGCCTGGGTGATTTAAGATGCAAATCAAGGAAGCCTGCTATGCCCACATTTTAGAAAGGTTTGCCTGGGGGATGAAATGCAGCCCTGGCTTCTGGGGAGGCTCCCCTCTGGCATGTGGAAAGGTCAGAGCTGAGTAAAAGCCCCGGAGAGAGAATTAAGTCACAAGGCGAATACGCACATGAGGGAGCCTGGGCGACCTTGCAAGAGTTGAAGCTAGAATGGATGTTTCCAAAGGTGATGGATCTTAAAGAATGAGACCGCAAACCAGAGGATGCCCGCCAGGTCCCACTGGGTTGGGTGCCCAGGGTAGTCCCTCCCTCTGTCCTGAGTCCCCAGAACCAATCTGCAAGGTATAAACAACGACACCCAGAGACGAGGTCACAGTGGAGATGGGCAAGCCAGGTTTACTGAAAGGGGATGTGACCCAACTGGGCAGTGTAATATGGCGTCTGTACCTGGCAGCAGTGAGTGGCCCCTTTTAAATGGGGCTGTAAGGAGTAGAAAAATTCCACAGCTTGCCTGGAAAGTTAGGGTCTTCTGGTACAAACTTCTCAGGGAGTGGGCTAGCCAGATCCTTTGTATCTTTGTCTTAGGAGAAGAGGAGGAGGAGGGAAAAGAATGTGGCTGCGTTGGGGCCCCCAGCACACTCCTTACTCTGCCTCAGTGCTGACCACTCCATATTGTAATTCTACCTTGTAGTTTATGGCCGTCCCTGTTTCTGTTGCATACACGTGTGAGCCCCACCAACACGGAGTTTGTGTGTGTCTTGTTTGCAGCTTTATAC
Source organism: Perodicticus potto (assembly GCA_963574655.1). Taxonomy (NCBI): domain Eukaryota; kingdom Metazoa; phylum Chordata; class Mammalia; order Primates; family Lorisidae; genus Perodicticus; species Perodicticus potto. The sequence goes on along the minus strand of CAUYRH010141766.1, from coordinate 19,875 downwards.
CAAGTGCTTGCCTATGAATAGGCTCCAGGGTGATTTTGGAATGACTGAGGTTGAGATTGAGTTGGGGATACTGTGAGGTTTGGGAAATGATCCCTATCAAAGTCAAATCCATGTGTGAGGGCACTCTCTCCAGCAGGTGTTTGTCTACCTCAACCTCTGGAGGCACGGCCTCCCTTCTTAAAGATGACAGATGGGCATCTTATTTCTTTCCATGGAGTACTTAGGATATGCAATAACTCATTTATATACAGCCTTCAGTATTCTGGAAAGGAAGGTTTTCCTCTTGCTGCAATTCCTCTGGAATAATTTTTCTTAAAACTTTGCCTTTGTTGACTCCAGACATTGTTCCAGACAAATATCTGCTTTATTTTTGAGGTGATGATTTATATCCAGGGCAGAATAATCCTCAATGAAGGTCCCTGTCCTTTATCATTAAGGGAATAAAAAAAACATTTATAAAAGGAGTACAGAAGCTTCAGATGAGTGGGTATAAAACTTCTGCACAATATCAAGGGTTGAAAGAATATGCATATATTAATTAAGAATTCCGACATACTTCTTTTACAAGGTCCCTTATGAAAGATAGGCTATTTTCCACATTTACTTTGCGTTGGAAGTGACAGATGAAATTAATATGCTTCATAAATTGCCACCACAGAGGGTCAATTAACAAGTGAACTAACCTTGTGAAAGTCATTTTGAAAGACTAGTTATGTCTATAATATTCCCTGTCAAATTAGGCAAAAGTGGGAAAATTAGAAGGCTGTCAAATAAATAGCAGCCTGAGATACTGAGTAATTGCATTTTTGATAAGGTGAATTAGTTCCTGTGATTGTTGGTTGAGAAACAGGAAATGCGTAGTGGGAATACTAAAGATTCTAAAACACCACCAGGGCAAGTGTGTGTGTGCACAGGGTGCACAGATACATGTACTGTGTGGCGTGGAAGTGTGCATACTTCTGGACGCATACGTGTAGGGAGGCAGAGAGGTCAGCCCTGTGAAGATTCACACAGGAAGCAGGACAGGCGCCCATGCCCTTAGCCACACCGTTCCCTTCTCTTCCCCCAAGGCTGCTGCTCCCAGGTACCTCTGCACCTGGCTAGCTCCCACCTCTCTCTCTTCACTCTCTTTACTCCCCTAGTTATTTCAGCCTCTCTCCCTCAGTCATGGAATTGACCCTTGTGCCCGTACGATAGGCTGGGCAGTGTTTTGGCCATGCGTGGACAAGCAGAACTGTCCCTGCTGCCACACAGCTCACTTCCCAAGGGAGGAGCAACAGTCTGCCTGACTCCGCAGCTAAAAGTCTTGTCCCAGGAGCATTTGCTTCAGCCTATGAAAGGACCGGAGAATGGAGCCTGCTAACCCCATCTGAGCCATTCAGATGCTGAAGCAGCTACGGTAGCCAGATCCAGTGACTATTTTCATCCCAATCCAGAAAGGCCCACACACACACCAAGGACTGTGGCAGGAAGCTTGTCCTCTGCCGGGGCAGAGGCAGCTGTAGCCACGGCCCTCTTTCCTCCCAGTCGTCAGGGGTCCTGCATGAAGCCTCACTCCCTTCTCACCTCCTCTGACATCTCAGTTCTGTTCTTCACAGCTCTGTCATGTCTGTGATATAATTAGATCCTCGACTGGGTCTCAAGTTCCTAGTTGTCATGTGAGTCAGTAGAGCTTAAAATGCATCTGAAGTCTTGGTTGCCTGTTCCCATCCCTCCATGACCTCCTGTGGCCTAGGGAGCAAATCAACTTCCTTATCAGGAGGTGTGTTTTCTGTGTGAGAAATGAGACAGCTTTGCAGCAAGGGGATTGGTTTAAAAAAATGAAAGGTACAAGTTATTATATTTTTGTGGGTACCAGATCCCAGTTACACAGACGTATGTAGGGCAAGTACTTTGCATCCGATCCTGTGCCTTCCTCTGGATTATCTCTTTATGTCTTCCCATTGCCAAGGATCCCCATATGTGCCCGTCTCCGTGTGGATAATGTGTGCACGTATCCTCACATAGTCATACACATAGGTTTTTTGTGGTGGTTTTTCATAGCAACTCTATTTAACAGAGCTAGAAACTGAGTCTCAGAGAGGGAAGAAAATTCTCTGTGGTCATGCAGTCAGTAAGCTGTGGCATGAAGGGTTGAAACCAATCCGTCCGACTCCAAGATCTGTATTTTTTTTTTTTTGGCTTTTTTTGGCGGGGGTTGGCCAAAAAACCTGCCACCTCCGGTATATGGGGCCAGCACCCTACTCCTTTAAGTCATAGGCACTGCCCTCCAAGATCTGTATTTTCTAGGACACCCAGAATGTTCTTTTATTCACAGTCAACTTCCTCAATTGGATAAATTATATACCTCTTCCTAGTAAAGGAAGAATCTTGGTAAATAACATGTCCCAATTTTATTTTATTTTTTCCTGTTGGCTGGCTGATGTGTTCACATTCCAAGCTCTTTTTGGTATTTTCTTGATTTGATGGTCCGTTTCTCTCCCTGGTCTGGTCTACGCAGGCCCAGGCAGATGAACCAGCTGAGTTTGTGTGCACCCAAGTGGACCAGCTCAAAATTATGTTCTCATGAGAGATGCTTGGGGCTCTGGGACTAAAGAACAGACAAGAAGTGGCTGAGTAAAGTAAAAAGAGAATCACTGGATAAATGCTGGCTGTAGTTTACAAATTTTAAACCTAACAGCTGGGTATCAGACATGACAAAACAAGTTCGGTTTAGGCACCCCCGCCAAGAGCTCTTGGAGATTCTCTTGGAGAGACAGAACCAAGGAAAAAATTCTCTCCACGCACCTTCCACTCAGATTCTCTTTGCGTGTTGATTCCATGCTAGAAGAGAAGTTCTGGTTGACTTAAGTTGGGTCACTGGGAAGGGCTGGAGGAAATAACACTGTGATTGATGAGACCACAGAGGATGCAGGAGAGGTAACGGCCCAAAGATAAGCAGAGTGCTGTTATTCTTAAAATGAGGACAGGGATACTAGCAAATCAACACCTCCCACGTCATGTGATGAAACAAAACAAAATTTAAAAACCTCAATGGCTTCTCTCTTGCCTCCAAACCTAAACTGCAAAAACTGGCAGCAATAAAGGCAGCAGTTTGTAGGCTCCCAAGGGAAGCCAGGAGAGTTCAGCCTCAGAAAATCCGTACTTACCTCCCAGTCCTGGCCCTATAGCTATGTTAGCTTGGCCTCAGGTGCAAGATTCCAGGGCCTGCTGTAAAGCACTGGTTATCCCTGTATTTATCTCAGGGAGTTGATAGAAGGCTCACGTGAGATGTGACTTCTACAAGAGCATGGAGAATCTGTACCCATCACATCTGGATCTGCCCTAAGAAGAACTGGCATTAGCATTGCTAGTAACAAGAGAAGCCCAGGCACATGTTCGTGAACTTGCGAACTGTTTTTGAAAGCTCCTGTAAATATCTCCTCTGAGCCATTTGCTTAAGTGTATAGGTAGGAATGTGGACTATATGACAGTCCCATTTTATTTATTTCTTTATTCATTTTTAATTTCAGGTTAATATGAGGGTGCAAACCATTAGGTTACAATGTTTGCATTTCTTAGCTAAGGTCCCTGTTGTAGTTGTGCCCCTTACCAGGAAGTGAGCCATATACATCTACATTGTGCCAATTAAGTGAGAGCCCATTAACTCCTGCCTCCTCTCTCCCTCTCCTCTCTCTCTCCCTTCTCTCTCCCCCTCCTCTCTCCCCATCCTTCCCTCCACCCTGAATTGAATTAAGTTTTTCTCTTATGTGGGCATGTATTAGTTCATGACCTGGCTTCATGTTAGTGTTGAATACATTGGATACTTGCTTTTCCATTATCGTGATACTTTACTAAAGAAAATGTTCTCTAACTCTATCCAGATTAATACAAATGATGTAAAGTCTCCATCTTTTTATGGCTGAATAGTATTCCACAGTATACATATACCACCATTTATTACTCCATTCATGGGTTGATGTGGGCACTTGGGTTGACTCCACATTACAGTCCCATTTTAAAGGAGAGTCTTTGAATTATGAGTATTTGGTAAGTTTCACAGCTATTGATGTTTTGCAAGATGTGATGGTGACTTGATCTTTGAGAGCAATTATCTTTGAAATCATGCATTCCACAAATGTAGATACTGATGTCCAACCGGATGCATCACCCTTCTCTGCAAACCACTCAGAGGATCACAGCCCCCTTCATCAGCAATTGCCCCTGAACTTCCAGCTTTGCAGAAATCTACCAACTGCCTTTTCAGTAAGGTCACTCTACACTAATATCCCAATAAAGCAACAAAACTCCTCAAAAGAGCGCGATACTGCCATTTTAAAAGTTCTTAGCCCAGACTGGATGGGTTCCAAGCTGTAGAAGATTTTTTTAAGAGAACTTTGATTCAGAGAGTCAGATGGGAAACGTCAGCGGATCTTCAGCAACATAAAGTGTTTAGAGGGAGTGAGAGTTCCAGAGGGACGCAACCTATAATGAATTAAAGTTGCCTCATTTCCCATTATTTCAGTTGAGGTTGTTACACAGTAGTGTCTGGCGTTGGCTAAGGAAGAACAGTTACTTGAAATATGTGCTGTTTTGAATAAACTGATCTGACTTAATGAGCTTTTACAGGGTTTTACGCGTGACTTGTTACCCATATTACATTGGTAAGGTAAGCTACTTAAAACGATGGTGTGAGATGATGTTTCTCAGTTCATTTGTCTGTTTCATTAATAATAGAATGTATTTTCCAGCACACAAATCCTATTTATGATCAAGACATTGTTGTTCTGTAGATCAACTTAAACCCTCACACTGTGTAATTTACCTGCTGTCAAATCTCATTCGAAAAGCCGTTGTCTAGCATTGCTCTAATCAAAAGTATTCCTAAGTGTAATGAGCTATGCATGTTATGTCTACTAGTATTTATTTTTAATAAACTTTTGTTCACCCCCACCACACTTTCGGAAAGTGACAATCTATAATTTTTTTTGTATTCTTCCTCTTTTCTAACCACTATCTTCCCAACTAGAATAATGATTTACAAAAAATTAGGCTTTTTTTTGTTCTTTCAAATATGTCTTAATGGATAACAGCTGATTAGAGGAACATACAGGAGAAATATAAAAATGATTTGGTATTCAGAACAATAATAATACTAATAAGGTTATTTTCTAAACTAGGATAGCTGGAATAATATGTCAAGTTCGATCAGATGACATCCTGACAGTTCTCCCTCAGGTTTGGGAAGCCCAGCTCACTTGTTAAGTGTGATCCCTGGGTTCCATTGTGGACAGGAGGTTCCCTGAGAATGTGTGCTGACTGGTCAGCTGCCAAGTTCATTGAGACCATTTCTGTTTATTTAAATCTCATAGCTGCCTATGGTCGGTAGATGATATAGAAGGTTTGACCTTCTACATGGCCCTGTCTAACTATCTGAGCCTGGGGATGCCATCTACCCTTCTTTATAGGCAGGAAATCTAGGCTGAGTCACTAGGTGCAACTACATTATACACACAGTTAGTTTGCCTATACACGTGTAAAGGCAAATATTTTGCTAGGAAAAATGTACAGAGAGAACTGTTTAAGTCGTGTGGGTGGTGAGTGATTCTTCCCTCTCTCCACCTGATAGCCATGTGCCCCAAGTGAGGGGGAAGCAGCCGCACAGCGGCTGTGGGTTCACAGTGACAGTGTGTCTCCAAGTTGAGCATGTGTATCTCGTAGTCAAGGATATGCTGTGGTGCTTTTTATTTTTTGTTTTTTTCTATCTACACACACTAAAGATAAGCCCACACCTTCACCTGGGGCTGAGCGGCAGGCCAGCCATCTGTTCCAGAGCAGGAGAAGAAAATGACCGTGTTTGGTTTACGGACGTAGGGTTCCACACTATGTCTCATGGGCGATTTGACTGGTCTCAGGGGTACACCTTGTGTCATCTTCACTCACATGCGGTCTTTACATTCCAAACTCTGAAAGGTGTGACCACATTCTCAGAGCTTTGGGACTGTCTGGGAAGTGAGTTTCATGTGCAGCTCTTTCATGACATACTCATCTTTAGTCGGTGGTTCCTGGGGGTTCCTGGGCATCCACCTTCCAGCCTTCAGCCTTAACTCCAAGCTGAGTACCCTTGAAAGGACTTGGAAGTCAGGCAGAACACGTTTGAACCCAGCGCACTGTGTGATCTTGGTAGTTATACTCAGCCACGGTGGGCCCTTCTACTGACGTTACTCAGCGCTGAACAGGGGTGACACAGCTGAGAGTAGAATCATAGACACTGGAGCCTGGAAAGGGGAGCGGGTATTAGGGGTGACAAATTACTTACTAGGTACCATGTACACTACTTGGATAATAGTTACACTAAAAGCCCAGTACTTGTACCCCCTAAATCTATGCAAAATGTTTTTTTAAAAGATGCAGAAGAATGTTCAGCACAATGGTAGCCTTTCATTGTACAATGCTCATTACAATTGCGATCATCACTCATCCTAAATTCATACTTGGGAGGCAGTTTGTGACCATGTGAGTCAGTTGCATAAGTCACCCTCTTCATGTGCCCTCATGGAAATCAAAGGGGGATTAGTTTGGTGAGCTCTGGTATTGTCATTCTGAACTCTGGAATGTCTGCCAGGAGCAAAGGGCCAGGCACCATAAGTCTGGGGTGCAAGCAGTTTTCCCAGAGGGCAGACGGCTGTGCCATCTTCCTCTTGAAGTCATTGCTGGGATTTTATGAGTATATTTGGTCCAACTCTGTGCTGGGCACTTGAAAATCAGAGATAAGGAAGAAACAAAAAGGAAAGAAAACAAAATTAGTATTTAATCATTATTCATTAAGATATATATAAACATATATATTATATATATATAATATGTACATACTTATATGCATATATATGCAGTATAATAGACTTACAAGTGATGCTTAGGTATGGATTGAAGGCTGGATAAGAGTTTCTCTGGGCAAACATTTTACAAAGTAATACTCTTGTCTTGCCTCTCGTTGTCTTTCACTTGACGATAACTGGGAGGGACATTCTGTTGCAATGTTAATGTTTACCTACTAATGTGACAACTTCTGTTCCTTTGTAAAAATCTTGGCGTGTTTGTTTATCAAGGCCGTAACATCTAGAGTTCACCTTGGCTTTCATTCCCCCTTTGGCCTTTATTCCCCAGCATTTCATTGCCTGGCAATGGCAGTGCTCTAATTTTACCGTTTGAGGCATAGAGACCTACAAGCCAAGGTAGGAAAGTGTGCAGCTATTTCCCATGAACCAGTCTCTCCTACCCCATCAGGAGAAGCCTTTGTTGTGTTGTTTCTGGGCATGTGGAAAGCAGACTTCATGGAGAACAATAAATCACTGCTTTCTCTTGGAGGGAGAAATAGAAAATATTGAAACTCAGTATTTTTCATTTAGAACAAGGAGAATACGAATAAAATTACTAAACAAAAGGTAGTGATAAGGGATTGAAGCAATTTTCATAAAGCATCATGCCATATTTTCAAAGCTGTGACGAAAATAGGAGAAGGAAATATTGCCAGATAAGAAAGAAGACGAGTGGAGAGAAAGAGGTTGTGTACGGCATTAAGAATAAAAGGTCAGGGAAAGCTTGAACAGGCTCCAAGTTAATGATCAGGTCAAGGCTCATCCTCAGGGGCTAAGTGAATCGGTCACTGTTTCTAGTTCTTCCACTGCTTATCCCGCCCATCAAAAGCCTTACGTAAGTGAAGCGATTAATACGGCCCACCTGCAGAAAGGCTAGCTATCCCAGGAACCAGACTTTGGGTAGCTCCAGAATGATGCTACTACACATGGCACAGCTGGTTACATATGGGTTGGAGCTTGGCTGTCTTGGACTAAGTCCTTTTCAGAACCAGTCTAAAGAAAAGGACTTTTTGCCTAAGACTCAGCTAGGGCAAATCTAGACTGACATTGCTAAAGAGTGGCAGACTGGGCAAGGGGTTGAAAATAGTTGCCCAATTTAGAAATAACACAAATGGGTCCAAACAAATGACAGAAATGAGATGATAACCTAAAAATGTCTATCACTTATGAGGGTGTTTTCTTGCTTGTCTCAATGAAAACAAACCAAAAGGGGGGAAAATACCCCATGAGAATAGACCTTTTCTGATAAAATATTCTAAAGATTTTTTTTTCAGATCATCAGTGCTATAAATCAAAATAGGAGGAAATCCAGCAGCTTTGGGGGTTCTGTTATCATTAGTTCCAGTTGAGATTAGAGAGCATAGAAAGTGAGAGGAATGAGAATAAGAACACATTATTGTCAGCCAAGCAATCAGCCCCAAATTGGAGCCCATAAGATCTTTGGCTTAGGTTATGAAAGTTACTGAACTTGTTTTAGGAATGTTTAGAAACTGCAGTGGAATTAATCTGAGAAGAATGAAATACCCCACAGCCAACATCTTAGTTTGAATTTGAAGTATTTAGAAAGCACTAAGTTATAAGAGATATCTAAAAGATATTGAAGCTATGTGATGTTACCAGGTAACAGTTTAATGAGAATTAAAGGTTAAAGAAACATTCCTTAAAGTTCATCAACAAAGTCTGCAGAACACACGTAGAGATGGAAATCAACAGATATGTCACCTTAATGTTTTGAAAACTAGTTTGTGCTCAAACTGAGCTCGCTACAACAAAGAGCATCAATCCCCTGTGAAATAATTGTCTATTATTAATATGCTAGTTCATATCAAGTCACCCAGAGTTACCTTTCTAACGTCGACTTTGTCTTATACCACTTCCTTTGCAGAGTTAGAAAGCTCTTGGCATTGTGTAATTTAACAGAATTAATTAGTACCACAGGAAATGGATCAACTTGAAAGTATGTTATACGCCATTCATTGGTGTTGAAATTATTTGAATTGGCATTCACTCTGTGTTAACAGCCATATGGTTATTTTTCTTGCAAAACGCTAAGGTATTAGAGAAAGAGCTGACAGGTATTATCTTGAACCCAAGCTATAGAAAGGTTCCCTAACTTTGGAAAGTAAGTTTTTGAGCACTGTAAGGACAACTTTCATGTTTATATCCCAGGGCCAGATCCAGCCCATGGTGGGAGCCTGCTAGGGAGCCAGAGAGGGACAGACTGAGAAGGAGCCTCTGAGTCAGTCGCTTAGGGCTACAGGAGAGGGCAGGGAATTCAGTGTGGCTGATTGTAATCTGGAAACTTAGCGAAAAAAATAACTGGCCTAAGGGAAACAAGGGGGTGTTCTGGGAAGTCCAGAGACTTGGGATTAGTGAGAGGGCTCAGGAGCATAGGAGAAGGAAAACAGAGTTCTCCAGCTATGGACACATCATGTCATTGAGATTGAAGCCTCTGGCCACCTCCCTGGAGCAGCACTTGCTTCCCTCCCTGGAAAAGGAAATGATGTGTGAGGCGGACAGTGTGTACCCCCAGAGAGGCCATCGCTCAGGAGTACCAGAGCAGCCAGAGACTGAATGACTCATCAGCTTCAGGGCGGTGGGTATTGCTTGTATCTTAGGTCTCCAAAACCAAACCAAACCAAAACAAACAGAAAGCTCCAGGGCACTCATGGTTCATTTGCTCGTGGATTTATTTCTTTATTTTCTTTATTCAGCCAGCAAGTACTAAGCACCCCTTGTACATGAGACATTGGGGGAAAAGAGACAAAACTAATTTTTCATGCAAATAATTGAGGGTCCAGTGGGAGATGGAGATGTTTATTCTAGCCAACAGTGTCCCAGGAGCTGTCCTAAAGTTCCCTGCAGTAAGCAGTGGCCATCCAGAGGAGAGATTGACTCAGAGTGTCAAGAAACCTGCCAGGGGAGGCAACATCTGGACTTGCTTCTTCCTAACGTATTCATTTTTAAAATCTTCATCCAAGCTGTGACTCCACGGTCATCATAACCTCAGGAACACCTCCTATCTTCTTAGTACCTACAGGTTATTAATTATCACTGATATTCATAACAACCTGAGGGTCCCGAGAGTTAGAACAGCGTCATGAATTTGCAGAGAAGGATTATACTTTGTTTAATGTAGTTGTTTTGAGTGTTTATCCTTGAGTTTTAATTCTCTGAAACCTGGCATCCACGTGGAATACACTTCTCTACACTAAAAGTGCTTTTATATCTGTTAATCTAATTTAGCCCTCATAGAGGGGGCTATATGTTGTTATTGCCATTTTGCAAAGGAGAGAAGGGAGGTGGTGGATAGTGCAGGGTCCCAGAACCACCTACAGCTGGGCAGATTTAGGGTTACCATCAAGACCTCCTTCTTGCAACCTCTAGTTCAAAAGAAGAAAATTAGCTAGAACATACCATTCTCTACATGCTCTCCATGGGAGTTTTGCTCACTATTATTCCATAAGGGAAATTTCAACCATTGTATAGACCATCAATCACAATCTCTCCCTGTACCCTCAGAGTAGATTCTCAGCTCACCTGTCCAGTTTCCTCTTCATTCCATTCTCAGGACATGTTTGAGAATGATCTTTGAAAATTGAAATCTAGTTATTCCCTCACCAGTCTTCTCCACCTTCTAACCTGTAAGCGGTTTTGTTTTTTAGCAGTCTTATTGAGATGCAATTCACATACCACCAAATTCTCCCATTTAAAGGGTATGGGTCAGTGGTCTGTAGTCCACTCAGAGCACCTCAGAAGCACCTCTGCTCCCATCCAGCCATCACTCCTTATTTCCACATCTCCTCAACTGTAAGCAAACACCAGTTTTCTTTCTGTCACTATGGATTTGCCTATTCTGGAAGGGCAAATAAATGGCATCATACAATACGTGGTCTTTTGTGTCCGGCTTTTTTCCACTTAGCATAATATTGTTGAGGTCCGTGTGGGTCAGAACTGCATCCCTGTCTGTGGCTGAATAATATTGCGCTATGTAGATATTTATCAAGTTTTATTTATCCATCCATTGGTGGACAGTGGTTTCTTTCCACAGTTTGATTATCATGAATAACGCTGCTCTAAAATGCTGTACATGGGTATATGTTTTCATTTTTCTTGGACATATATCTAGGAGTGAAATTCCTGGATCATAGATGATGATTATATGTTTAAATATTTGAGGCAGTACCAGATTTTTCCCAAAGTGGCTCTATGAGGGTTTTAATGCTCAAATTGCCCTACAGAAAGAGGCCAGAATGTTCAGCATTGTCTCCAGGACCCCACTTGGCCTGCTCTTACCTACCTCTTCAGTCCCGGCCCACATCCCAGGCCCACGTCCCAGGCCCTCTCCACTTCTCTCATTCTGCCTGGTGGGTCCCCCTGGCTTTTTGTGGTTGTTGCTGTTGTTGCTGCAGTATTGCAGAAAATAGGCTTTTCTCTCCTCTTTCCTGTAAAGTTCCATCAGAGAGGCTATCTCTGAACAGTCCCCATCCACAATCTAAATGGGATCTCCTTATTGTACATATTAATCCATGTTTGACAATTAATTAAGTAATCCTTTTTTGTTGTTTTTTTTTTTTTTTTGTAGAGACAGAGTCTCACAAGCTCACAGCAACCTCTAACTCTTGGGCTTACGTGATTCTCTTGTCTCAGCCTCCCGAGTAGCTGGGAATACAGGCACCTGCCACAATGCCTGGCTATTTTTTGTTGTTGTTGTTGCAGTTTGGCTGGGGCCGGGTTTGAACCCGCCACCCTCAGTATATGGGGCCAGCGCCCTACCCACAGAGCCACAGGTGCTGCCCCAAGTCATTGTTATCTAATTCTACCAAATAGTGGCTCTAGATGAGTTTAAGGAAGCTTAAGATTTTTTGTAATTATTATAAACCAAAGGATCTTGCATAGAACCACAGAACTTAAGGTATAATCAGAACACAGTACATATCTGTTGAATAAATAAAAACTAATGAAAGAAAGAGAGGAGACTTCAAGTTGTGAAGTTGGGTTTAAAATCTTCATCAGGATTCATAATTCTCCTTGGATGTTTCACTGCCTCCTTCTTTTGCACTAAATGATACAGAATAGGATCAAAAACTTTTTCTGTAAAGGGCCAGATAATAAATACTTTGTAAGCCATGCAAACTCTTTCATAATTACTCAATTCTACTGTTCCAGTGCAAAAGCAGCCATAGGTAATAAATCAAAAAGTGAGTATAGCTGTATTCCTATACTTTATTCAGAAAATCAGGCAGTGGGATGGATCTGGCTTGTGGCCTGTAACTTAGCTGACCTCTAGTCTAGAGAATCTCCATATTTGCTGCCTTCACACTCATAATTTTCTCTCCCTAGAATCCCATCCATCCCTCCATTTTTGTTCTCCTAGAAGACTCTTCCAAAACTTAGCTTGGCCAACACTTTACTTAGAAAATTTTCCTTCACCTACAAAAAAGAATTAAACATTCTCTTATCACTACTGAATTATGCCCATTCTTACATCGCTGTGTGTCTTCAATTGTGTTAAAATAATTTCATGAACTTGCTCGCTCCCACTAGAATATGGACACACGTGAAGAATGACGTCTGCAACCCCCATTGTTTGACCACAAGACAAAAATGAATTGCTTAGTAAATGTCAAAATGAAAGAGGAAAGCGAGAAGGTGCTGTATACCAAACAGATTATCTGTACAATGTTCATAGACAAGCAAATGATGAAATAAAAGAGTTTAACAGAAAAGGAGAAAGAAGACATTCTGAATGAAGAGCAAGAGGAGATCGCAGTACTGGGGATCCAGAGAATATCAGGGTACAAGGTCTAGGCAGTCCGTCCATCTTCCCCAAAAGATGAGATTCTTTATTCTAGTGTTAATCCCATTAACTAGGATTTTTCACCAGACAATGATAAAAAGGTCTTTTTCCCCAGAAATGTCTGGGTTTTTTTTACTAGAAGTAAGCATTTTTTTTTAATTTGAAAAACAAGAAAGAAAGAAAACACGTGTCAGTTTTGAATAAAATTCCAAATTCTGGTCACTTGATAATAGCCATGTGCAGGTGGTGCCTGTGGCTCAGTGAGTAGGGCACCAGCCCCATATACTGAGGGGTGGCGGGTTCGAACCTAACCCTGGCCAAACTGCAACAACAACAACAAAAAACATAGCCAGGCATTGTGGGGGTTGCCTGTAGTCCCAGCTACTCGGGAGGCTGAGGCAAGAGAATTGCCTAAACCCGAGAGCTAGAGGTTGCTTTGAGCTATGATGCCCGGGCACTCTGCCAAGGGCAACAAAGTGAGACTCTGTCTCTAAAAAAATAATAATAGCCACGTGTGTAAAAGTTGTGGATGAGATTATATATTTTTAATCAGTTTGATGTATGCATTCCACATTGTATATCAATTCAGCACATTGTACCCCATAAAGACATTAATGTAGAAAAAAATTAAAAAATATATAATCCCAGAAATGTCTTAATAGCAATGCTCCCCACAACAACAACTTCTTCTGTCCCATCATTAACTTCTCCCTCATGAGGGGCAAATCCTGAAAGAGGAATAAAAGTAACCAGTATCCTAAGGATGGGAGAAACAGCATTGCCTTTGCAGTAATGGTTCAGGAGCATGGACAGTGCCACTTAATGGGGGGGGGGTTGTTTGTTTTTAATGCATTTGAATGAGAATACTAGGCTGAAATCTACAGAAATACCAATATCTGATTATCTGTAACCTATAAAAATGGCAGGATTATACAGCTCAGTCTAACAAAGCTCAGAATGGAAGGGCAATGTCAGATAAGTCATGGTTTGATGAACTCACCCTGCTCAGCGGTGCTGTGCTTCTTGGGTTGTTTGTTGCACAATATGGGGGTGCTTGGGACTCTCTTCCCACTTTCCCTCTATGTGACATGCAGAGGAACAAGTTACATTGGCGTTAATTCTGGGATGACCAGGAATTTAAGGAATTTGGCTGGCACTGTGCCAGAGAGCCTGGCTGGTCCACAATGAAGCCAAAAGAAGGCTGATTGTGGTAGGGACTACATGGATTCCTAAGCACAGAACCTCTGCCCCAGCCTGGAGTGGGAGTATCTGGTTAGAAGAGAAAAAATGTACAATCTGGTTGAAACCCAGAAGAATCTAAGAGAATTCATCTGATTGTGTTACCGTCATGGCTTACCTGCTGAAGATTTTTTTTTTTTTTTGCACAAGTAGAAAACCAGAGAAGAAATGCTGGTCCAGAATTATAACAGTAACAAGGGATTCATGTGGGAAACAAGAGTCTATTTCTGTAACTTGAATTGCCTCATTTATAAAGGTGGGGATAGAGAGGATCATTTTGCTAAGCTAGAATTAGTGTTTAAGTTCCACTGGCTTTATTTTCCTTCTTTTAAATATGCTTATTAGTAATGTGTGTGTCAGAACAAAATCATTTGCTATTAGGCATTGCCAAACAATGAATTATCCCACGTAAATCATCAGTGCCAGGAAATGTTAGATGCCTGCGGGGTAACAGCTCCTCAGAGCTCCCCACTTGTAATGAACTCTGGTCAATGTATAGTTACTAAGTTGCAATTTTAGAATCAACTTTGATTCTTTTTTTACTCTGAAATTAACTCAAGCCTAGTATAGAAATCCAAAAAGTATAATGAATCGAAGAAAAATCACGTCAGTAAAACCACTGTTAATATTTTGTCATAATCTCAATAATGTAGTACCTTTGTATATATTTTTGAAATCTCTATTATATAGTATATGCTATTTTTCAGCATATCCATTTTTTTTACTTTATGCTGTGAATACAATGCCATTTATCTATTTTTATATTCTCTAATGTGTTCCTCCAGGGTAATGTTCCACTTTGTACACATAGTGGTCTATTTCATCTATCTCCTATTAGAACATTGTCTTTGTAGCTTTTCTGATTTTTAAGCAATTCTACATGACTACACCTATTTCTGCATACACATCAGGCTATATTTCTGTTAGTAAGTTTTTTAAGGATTGTGGTGGATATTGACTAATTGTATTTCAGAAAATTCATTTAACATCATTGGTAATGTATGAGAATTTATTTCCTCACAAGTTTGCCAAACATTATCAGCCATGTCTGATTATGTTGGAAATTTTGTGAGAAAATGGCCTCTCATTTTAATTTTATAATATGTTTTACTTTTTTTTTCTTGTTTTGCTACTTATTTTACTTCCCTATTGGTTTTTAACCAACTCTTTGTATGTTCAAGTTAATAATCCTGCTTTATATGAAGCAAATATTTTCCCGTTCTATTTTAGTATGATATTTCAGTCATACAAAAACTTGCATTTAAGTAGATTAATCTATCAATAATTCACGTAACAAGTTATGCCTTTTATGCTGACTTAGACAGGTCTTCTCCACTCAATTACATAAATATTAAATAGCTTTTTTTCTCCTACTACTTTAATCTGTCTGAAATTCATTAAGCTATACTTTAAATTTTGATATATCAGCCTTAATTTTTGGATAACATGACATTTGATAAAACACATCTTAATACTTATTTAACAAAATGTCTTTAAATCTGTAAACTAAAAAAAGTATACTTTTTATATCCATTCTTGTACATGTCAATTTGGAAAGAGGAAAGGGCAAGCGAAAGTAAAATTCCCAGTAGTTTTTTGTTCCTATAGTTTTGTTTTCAAAAGTATTGTATTTCTTGTCTTTGCACCAAAATCCCCTTAACCCTTGTCTATATCCTTAACAGAGCAGGCACAATTCCATTATCCATGATTTATATAAATCCTACATGAGCCAATTAAAATTTCCAGCCTGTGTCCCCTCTTGAGGTAGAGGATATTCCAGGACTTTACCTGAGCTGCTTAAATGAAATTATTTTGGATATGTGCATAGATTTCTTCCACATAATTAAAACCACTTTTTCTAAAACTAAATAGAAGAATGCCCTCAAAGCCCATGTGGTTGTAAGCATGCATGCATATAAGAAAATGTTTTCATTATATTTGGTGAAAAAAATATTTTAAAAGTAAAAATTCAAATTGACAAAGGAAATACCATAGCTCTAAGCAGCACAAGCTTTTCAAAGACCATTTGATAATAGTATCAAGATCTTTAATTAGTAATCTCACAAAAAGGAAACCCCTATGGCTCCTTGATCATTTTTAGGGGGGAGCTGTAAACACCATATCCAGCTCACCAAGGGGAGGACAGCAGACAGACCTTGGAAAGTGGAGGTGGGGGGATGTTACAAAAATACACTCTCCAGGAGTTGGTCTAAAGTGGCATTTAACCTAGATAACTGAATAGAGCTAAGAAAAATAACTCGGAATGTAAGTTACTGGTGTCAGAGGGAAATTATTGGAAACTCAAAGCAATTTCAGGGAGAGGGGGAAGCTGACTAGTATGAACTGAATCTGGGCACATTTGGAGATCTCTAAGTCAAGATCAATTGGGAGTGAATGTTTCCCTGTGCGTGGATGTGTGTGTTGGGTGCCCAGCCTCCCTTCCTCTTCTCTGCTGGGAAATTACCAAGGAGCTGCTCACTGGGCTGCATATGAAATCTGGGCCACGGGCATGGCCCTGGCTGGTGCCAGGAAGGCGGCATTCCAAGATCACCACACTCGCTGTGGTCTAACGGGTCTTTGTTTAGAATGTCCTGCATTCTGGGAACTGTGCTACACATGCTCAATCCGTCTTTGTATTTCAGTACCACGGAGAGTGGTTTTCCAAACACTGTTCCATGTGCAAACTGAGAGCTCAAGAACTAAAATTACTTAATAGGATAGGACCACCACATGACACAGTGTTCCTGGACCATTTTGCTTTGTGCCTGTTATTTTGGCTTCATTGTTGATAATGCCTACGTTCATTCTGAAAAGATTCTGGTTTGGAGGCCGGGTGCAGGGGCTTATGCCTGTAATCCCAGCACTCTGGGAGGCCAAGGCAGGTGGACTGCTTGAGCTCAGGAGTTTGAGACCAGCCAGAGCAAAAGCGAGACCCTGTCTCTAAAAATAGCCAGGCATTGTGGTGGGCACCTGTAGTCCCAGCTACTCGGGAGGCTGAGGCAAGAAGACTGCTTGACCCCAAGAGTTTGAGGTTGCTATGAGCTGTGATGCCACAGCACTCTACCCAGGGTGACAAAGTGAGACTCTGTCTCAAAAAAAAAAAAAGATTCTGATTTGGGCAATAAATTATGTGGCCACTATATTAATTTCGTATTGCTGCTGTAACTAATTACTGCAAGCATGGTAATTTAAAACAACACAAATTTGTTACCTTGTAGTTCTGTAGGTTGAGGCATGGGTCACACTGGGTTAAAATCAAGGTGTCTGCAGGACTACATTCACTTCTCCCTAGGGGAGAATCTGTTTTCTGGCCTTTTCTAGCTTCTAAAGGTTGCTGGCATTCCTTGGCTCATGGTCCGTGTCTGCACCCTCAAAGCCAACAACGGTCAGCCAAGTCCTTCTCACACCCTGCACTGTGACCTTCCCTGATTCCTCCCTCTTAAGGACCCCTATGATTCCACTAGGACCATACAGATAATTCAGGCTAATCTATTTTAAACTCTGATGATCAGCAAGCATAATTCCCCTTTACAATGTAAACTAACATATCCACGGCTTCTCCAAGGATTAGGGCGTAAAAATCTGGGGGCTGGAGGGGAAGGTTATTCTACCATAGCCTCTCTATGGGGGCAAGAGTTGAAATTTAAAGGCAGGCTTCTGATTCCAAATCTAGGGTAATTTCAGCAAATTTCACTAATCAGTGAGGTGACAATGTTGAAGAAGGTTTAAGTTTGCAATTCTAGGGGGAGGAAAGAATGTGAAATGTGCATACAAAAATTCAATGAAAATATCAATTTTTTTTTCTTATACAAGACACTAAATTAGTTATAGAAGAAATAGCTAGAAAATAGTGCTCCTGCCCTCAAATTATTATGATTTAATTGGACTTTGAGTATATTTTCATCTCTATGCAGAAAATGTAAGTTTCTACCGAAGGAGCCTATAAGAAATGAATTCATAATATATTAAATAAACAAGGACTCAGGTGTAAAAAGAAAGGGAAACTTAACTATTACATTAATAAAATGAGTTAGGATTGGTTTTATCATTTCTTTCATATCACAACAAATATCACATCCATGGTAGGAAATAATTGTTTTTAAAATCTTCCTACCATTCTCAGCTTTTAGAAATCATCTGTGTATAAAAAAACAATGTGGCATACTTATACAGAAATCTTCCTGGGCTTCTTTATTTTCATGGAATTTTTACAGAAATGTTTTCTTCTTTTAAGCTATAAACATCTTAGAGGTTCTTGGAATGTACTTTCAAACTGCCTCCCAGGAAGATGGTATCAAGTTGAGATCTCACTACAGTGAGCCCCGGTTTCTATCACTGCATCTTTACAAACACAGGCTCTCATCTTTTCTCCATCTGGGAGCAAACACTGGCTCTTGTTTTTCATCTGCATTTCAAGGTTTTGTGTGAGTCCAACAAACATACCATTAGTATATCTGAATTTACAGGCTCATTTAGTTGGAAATGTCCATTGTCAGACCTATGGATATCGCTAATTGGACATCCAATGATAGGTTTATAATTCCACCATTATAACTGTACTGTATTAAAAAATATATTTGGAATGAACAAAATGAGATCCATTTCTGTTTGTGTCTTGGACCCAGATTCAACTGGAGGTTTCTATGGATGTATTCTAGAGATGGTGTCAAGGGCAGCATTCGTGTCTAAAAATTCTTTAGTGTCTCAGAGAAGTAGAGGAGAAACCTTCATCTTCTCTATCTGCAAAACAGAAACTGAGTCATATTATTATATAAGAGTTACAACTGATTTATGTTCTTTATTTTATGTGATTCAAAACCTTACATGGCTGAAAATCCATGGATGCGTGCAGGCTCAGTATGCCGACAGGCGGGTGTTAATCTATAGTGTCCCCAAAAGTTACTTGTGAGTCTGTGTTTTGCTTGCCTTGAATATTTTTCCCCAAGAAGAATCAGAGTTCACAAAGGTCATAGAAGTGCTTCCTGAATTGTCTTGCCGCAGAATGACTCATGAGTCGACCCGCCATGTGTGTCATCCTTTGTTTCATAGTCCCTTGATCCACGTTTCACATCTGCCACCTGGGCCATCTTATATTATTTTTTAAAATGGCTTTTATGAGCCAGCTTCTCCAATTTGGCTTTCACCCAAAAAAGATCTTGTAGCACATTTTGTTTTTCATCAGTTCATCCCTTTGGGTAAGATCACAGTGTCAAATTTTGTCGGAATAAATTGTGTCTTTCCTGATTGGAGATGAGAGGAGAAGTCACAGGACGGGCGCAGTGTTAATCGTCTGTCATGAAGTGGAAGGCCAGCTTCAAAGGGACGTGCTGTGTGATGCGGCTCAGTATGTTCTTGTTTTTTTCAAATGGATTCTTGTCCAGCCTTTTGTGTACAGCTAATCTCTATTATTATGGTACATTAATTAGATTGAACAATCATCAGTTTGCATATTGTATGGGTGGTTCTCATCCCCAGTGGATATGCCTCCCACTCCCCAAGGAGGATAGAAGAATCTGGGCACTGGGTGCCGAGAAGGGCGGCCAAGTGGACCCCACACTCGTGTTTCAGCTAAAACTGTTCTGCCAACTCAGCTTCCCTTCTGGCTCCAGTGGCTTTTCCTCACCTCCTCCCCATTTCGGGAGTTAAGCCCCTTTTCTCCTCCCATATGTAGCACACAGAAGATCAAGACTAATACCCTGGTTCCCAGACGGTGTGCCCCCCTCAAGTGGAGTACACGTCAATGTGGTATCTCAATGTCAGATAAAGCATTTTTGCTTTTTTTTTTATTATTATTATTAAATCATAGCTGCATACATTAGTGCAATCAAGGGGTACAAAGTGCTGGTTTCATATACAATCTGAAATGTTTTCATCAAACTGTTTAACATAGCCTTCAGGGCATTTTCTTTGCTATTGTATGAAGACATTTGTATTCTGCATTTAGTAAGTTTCGCCTGTACCCTTCTAAGATGCACCGTA
>CAUYRH010141763.1:0-12971 GCA_963574655.1 Perodicticus potto | reverse complement strand
AGTCCCAGCTACTTGGGAGGCGGAGGCAGGAGACTCGCTTGAGCCCAGGAATTGGAGGTTTCTTGAGCTGTGATGCCACAGCACTCTACCCAGGGTGACAGCTTGAGGCTTTGTCTCAAAAAAATAAAAACAAATAAAAATAGCTGGGTGTTGTAGTGAGCACCGATAGTCCCAGCTACTTGGGAGGCTGAGGCAACAGAATTGCTTAAGCCCAAGAGTTTGATGTTGCTGTGAGCTGTGATGCCATAGCACTCTACTGAGGGCGATAAAGTGAGACTGTCTCCAAAAAAAGAAAGAAAGAATTTCCCAGCGGGCCACACCTGCATGTAATCCCAGCACTCTGGGAGACGCAGGTGGTTAGATCTCTTGAGCTAAGGAGTTCAAGACCAGGCTGGTGTTGTGGCAGGCACTGGTAGTCCCAACTACTTGGGAGGCTGAGGAAGAAGGACCATTTGAACTCAGGACTTTGAGGTTGCTGTGAGATAGGTTGATGCTGCCATGGCGTTCTAACCAGGGCAACAGAGTGAGACTCTGTCTTAAAAAATAAAAAAACAGGGCGGTGCCTGTGGCTCAGCCAGTAGGGCGCCAGCCCCATATACCAAAAGTGGTGGGTTCAAACCCAGCCTCAGCCGAACTACAAAACAGAAAAATAGCCGGGTGTTGTGGCGGGTGCCTGTAGTCCCAGCTACTCGGGAGGCGGAGGCAAGAGAATTGCCTAAGCCCAGGAGTTGGAGGTTGCTGTGAGCTGTGTGACGCCACCGCACTCTACCTAGGGCGATAAAGTGAGACTCTGTCTCTACAAAACAAACAAAAGCATTAATTTGCCTACGGAAACACTTGAAACCCAAAGGGCTCTGCAGATTACTAATAGGCTTAATCTTTTCTAGAAGCAAGACAGTCCAGGTTGAATATAGCTGAAACCCAATTCCTTTTTTTTTGAAACCCAATTCTTAAATATTTGCCTGAGTGTATAGGATGGTTACAAATATTTCCCTGAAAATCCTTTTTTTTTTTCCCCTGAGAATCTTTAAGAAAGTCAGTCTAGGCTGGGCACGGTGGCTCACGCCTATAATCCTGGCACTCTGGGAGGCTAAGGCAAGTATATTTCTTGAGCTCAGGAGTTGGAGACCAGCCTGAGCGAGAGAGCAAGACCTCGTCTTTAAAAATAGCTGGGTGTTGTAGTGAGCGCTGATAGTCCCAGCTACTTGGGAGGCTGAGGCAACAGAATCACTTGAGCCTAAGACTTTGAGGTTGCTGTGAGCTATAACACCATTGCACTCTACTGAGGGTAACAAAGTGAAATTCTGTCTCAAAAAATAAAGGTCTATAGAACCCAATGGGGGGGGTGGCGAGGGGGCGCGGTAGAGAAGAGAAAAGAAAGAAAAGCACAGAAAAGTAAAGAAAAGAAATTTAGTTTCCTGGCTTGGCACCTGTGACTCAAGCGCCTAAGGCGCCAGCCACATACACTTGAGCTGGCAGGTTCAAATTCATCCCCGGCCTGCCAAACAATGACGGCTGCAACCCGAAAATGGCCGGGCATTGTGGCAGGCACCTGCAGTCCCAGCTACTTGGGAGGTGGAGGCAGGAGACTCGCTTGAGCCCGGGAATTGGAGGTTGCTGTGAGCTGTGACACCTCTGTGCAGGGTAACAGCTTGAGGCTCTGTCTCAAAAAAAAAGAGAAGAAAAGAAAAGAAATTTAGTTTCCTGAAATAGTCCTGGCTTCAAGTGAAGCTGTGACTTAAGAGAGTTACCAATTAAATAATCTTTAAAAGTTTTGTCCCAACCATAGTTTTTTCTGTAAATTGTCTTATACTTTCTCCCCATCTCATTTCAAAGATAATCAGGAAGTCTCCTAGAACAAGGTTATTATATTCAAGTCTTGCCAAAAAAGTGTAAGAAAAGAAGCTCCTATTTGATTGACTCAAGAGGAACAATTATACTTTCTAAAAATAAAAAGAGCCTAAGCTAAGAAAATGAGAAGGTTTATAAAGAAGAACGTCAGTACTTCTTTCATCACTGTGTGATTTACTTTAATAGTAGCCTGTCATTTCAAACTAGATGACTCAGTGGCCTGGTCACAGATTACCGAGCATTTCATCTCTGGTCACCCATCCGGCCTTTGAAGAAATTGATACTTAGTTCACTACAGAGAAATGCTACTCACTAATTATTCTCTACCATATCCTCCTGACTCTTGCCCAACCAAAAAGATTGGTGCTATTCTGCTTTTACCTACCCAGAAAGAGAAAGGAGAAGATAAGAAAGGACCTTACTATTGGGGGGAAGTGGCCCTCTGCTCGTGGTCACATAAGAAAAGCTGTTTCAATTTCCCCCCTTCAGTTCCTAAAACAGCAACATGGGAGTTTATAATCATAACTACCCTTTACCTATCTCTCAAGAATGAAATTCTTTTCCCCAATAAAAATTTGAGAGAATGAATTATTTGCTGTTTTGGTCAAGAATATCATGAGTATCTTTACATGGCTAATTAGAAGGAGGTATTAGCATTCTCAGAGCTATTTTTTAATAAAGTCAGCAGACCCTCCCAGGAATATGATTCCCTCTCTGATCACAAGATCACAAGAGTGACAAGTGACTTTCAAGTTTACACCCACGTACTCCCAGATTTCTAATATGCCCTAGATGGGAGTTCTCATCCCAGTGCTCTGAGTGCTAGCCCCTGGGCCTGACCCTGGATTTGCAACTTTCTGCCTGCTCCTTAACTTGTGACTTGCCCCCTTGGATTACTGGACTGTTGTTCTTAACGTGCAGAAAACACAGAAAACACAGTCTAAATTTAATCATGCAACATCATGCTCCTTAGCACATGCCCTATGTGCACAGATGCCTATTTGCTGCTTGATTCTTAACTCTGATTTTAGGGCTTTTTGGCCAAACCAATATGTATAGTCTGGAAAAGATGGAGACATTCTTAGACGCAAAGAACCAAGCCCAGAGTTTATAATTAATAAGGAAAGACAACGCAGGGAGTCAGTAACCATACAAATATTTACAAAGGACCCATATAGTTTGCTGTTACAGCCTTAGACTTCATATACATATGACATTTATATGTATTATAGCTAGTGTCAGGATACTCACAAGTGACAGACTTCAAACTCAGGTCCCAGAACATGGAATGTAGCTCTCAAAGTGCACCTTGGATTACAGGGCAAAAATATGCAGTCATACGCAGTCTCTGTTGCTGGGCAGACAGTGTCACTATGCCTCAAAGACAACAAGTTTGGTGTTTATTTAAGACCTGAGTACTGAGAGGCTACAATAGGTACATAGATTCTGGGAAGGTCTTCATCCTTTACGAACATAAACACACAGTACCTAAAATTACAAATACTTCTACAGGGTAATTCTCATTTTAAATGTTCAAATATTGGGTGTGGTGGCACATGCCTGAAGTCCCAGCTACTCAGGAGGCTGAGGCAAGGGGATCCTTTGAGCCCAGGAGTTTGACGCCATAGTCAGCTATGAGCATGCCATCTCACTCCAGCCTGGGTGACAGAGCCAGGCTCTGTCTCTCAAGTAAATAAATTAATGTCAAATGTACTAGGATCTTTAAAATAACAAAAGTACAAAAGTAGTTTGGACAATAAAAAGCTAGTGTGGAAGGAATGCTTGGTGGGGAGCTAGGAGGCTTGGTTGGAGAACTTACTCAGACACTGATCGGATGGCTCTCAATTTCTTTGTAAAAAATGAGGAAAGTGTTTCTATATCACATTTGTAGTCCTTTCAGCTCTGTGTGATTCTTTGACCTTGACATAGAATTACAGGGCTGGAAAGGCCTTTAGAAGTTACTTAATTCAATTGTTGCTGGACCAAGGAGTTGGTCTGCTTGTCACCCAAGCCAAGCAATGGAGAAACAGATGAGAGATCAATGGTTGCATTGTATTTATTTATTTATTTCCGTAGCAACAGACTCTCACTTTTTTTTTTTTTTTTTTTTGAGACAGAGCCTCAAGCTGTCACTCTGGATAGAGTGCCATGGCATCACAGCTCACAGCAACCTCCAATTCCTGGGCTCAAGCGAGTCTCCTGCCTCTGCCTCCCAAGTAGCTGGGACTACAGGCGCCCACCTCAATGCCTGGCCATTTTTTGGTTGCAGCCGTCATTGTTGTTTGGCGAGCCCAGGCTGGATTCGAACCTGCCAGCTCAGGTGTACGTGGCTGGCGCCTTAGCCTCTTGAGCCACAGGTGCTGAGCCTACAGACTCTTACTTTATTGCCCATGGTAGAGTGCAGTGGCATCACAGCTCACAGCAACCTCCAACTCCTGGGCTTAGGCGATTCTCTTGCCTCAGCCTCCCAAGTAGCTGGGACTACAGGCACCCGCCACAACGTCTGGCTATTTTTTCGTTGCAGTTTGGCCGGGGTTGGGTTTGAACTCACCACCCTTGGTATATGGGGCCAGCACCCTGCTCACTGAGCCACAGGTGCCCCCCAATGGTGGCATTTTTATTTACAGAAAAGCCAGCCATTCCAGAGAACAGAGAAGATGTCTCCTCAAAGAGCTGTTCTGCCCTCCTGTTTCCCTTTGTTACTTTTATTCTCACAGTAGGAGCAAACATCAGCAATGTTATTAATCATCATAGAACACATTAAACAGATGCCTCCTCAGAGATTACAAAGTTACACAGTATCTTACTATCTTAAAGTGGCTATATCTTCAAAGCATTTTTACTCCAGATTGAATTTTGTCAACACTTCACTGGGCACACAGTGTCCTGGGTCCTTGACCAGTACCACGGAGTCCAGTTTCCCAACTTATCCATGACAGTAGGTCTCAGAAGTGAATAAACAATCCCCAGATGTCAGCATGTAGGTTCACATAGCCTTATCAGGGCCTGACCAACCAGCCGCACCCAGCATGAAATGGCCATTCTGATTAACAGTGGTTGGTAACACAACCACTGATCCTTTAGGGACAGAGATAGCAGCATCTCCTGGGTCAGCCCGTCCCCTTTCCAAATAGCTCTTATCAGGACAAAAGTCTTTATCTTGAACTGCCACACTCCTCTCTACCATTAGTTCAATACCAGCCCCCCCAGAAAACACAGTCTAAATTTAATTCTCAATCCATATGATAGATCTTTACATTCCCCTCTCACATTCTCTAGCTCAAGCAACACAGTTGCTTCACATATTCCTCGTGTGTTGAGGTTTGAGTCTCATCTCCACTCATTCACTTTCATTTTTATTTTTTAGGGACAGAGTCCCACTTTATTGCCCAGGCTAGACTTGAACTCCTGGGCTCAAGCCATCCTCCTGCCTCAGCCTTCTGAATGGCTGGGATGCCACAAGGCCCGACCCCACCCATTTTTGTTTGTTTCTGTTATATGCTATCATTGTCCTTAAAGTATGGGGTAGGGCACATCAGGGCATCTGCAGACAAATACTAAGGAGAGGACAAAGACCATGTCCTTGAGCCTGTTCTGAGTCTGTACTTCTGCTAATGCAGCCCACATGTGAATTAGCATTTGAAGGACAGGCGTATCACATCATGGAATTACTTACTGTATGTTGATCTTTAGCCTTCTTTCGCATGTGTGGGCCTTAGGGCATACATCTTCGGTGGCCAGGTGCAGTGGCTCACACCTGTAATCCTAGCACTCTGGGAGGCTGAGGCAGATGGATTGCCTGAGCTCAGGAAATCAAGACCAGCCTGAGTCAGAGTGAGACCTCATCTCTGAAAATAGCCAAGCACAGTGGTGGGCGCCTATAGTCCCAGCTACTTGGGAGGCTGAGGCAAGAGAATCCCTGGAACCCAAGAGTTTAATGTTGCTGTGAGCTATGATGCCACAGCACTCTACCAGGGGCAACAAAGTGACAAAAAAAAAAAAAGGGATACCTCTTCTATTCTGTGTTGTTTAATTGGGGGGTTTATTTCAAGTATAAAACCTTACCATTTACTCCTGTTGGATCTCATCTTGTTAGTACTAAAAGATCCTATAAGAAAAGCTCAAGGCAAAAATGGATGAGTAATAGGCCATCAGGGAAAAAGGAATAAGAAATAGGCCAAGAGAAGTAGAGTTAACTCAGAAGCCTAGCTGAGGGACTACTAAATTAAGAGGGTAGCCTGAAGCTTCCATCTAATTTTGCTTCATCTTAAACCCCAATAAATCAACACAACAGGATTCTTTTTAAGGCATAGACTCACAAAGATAAGGAGAATAGAAAAGCCATAATAGCAACAAAGTTTTGGAATTTGAAAAGCTAATAAATAAGTGGTAACTAACTTAATCCATCTGAGAAAGCCAGTTATTAAGGCCAGAGTGACGAAAGCCAAGACACAATTCCATGTGCACCCCCAAAATCCTAAAGTTTCAGGGATTGGAGGAATGAGGTTCCACTAGAAGTAAGGAGGAAGGTGACATAAAAACCAATTGGATGAAGGTTGCTTCAAAAAGCTAATAGATCCCTTCAGCCCCTTCTCTACCTCACTAGTAGGAGGTACACTATCTGGACAATATGGCATTGTTGAAGGTGGCTTTCCATTTTCAGGGGATTTAATATTATTTTCAGAGGATTAAAGGGAGTCTTTTCAGCTCAGTCTTTTTCCTACAGACAAAATATTAGAGGATACTTCTCTACAGAATTCAACCAATCCAAGAGGAAAAACCAAAGAGTTTGGACTTTAAGGGTTCCTCAATGACATTCCTCAGCCAGATCATCATACAGTGACACAAACAAGCCACCACAGAGCATCCAAACACTCTGCAAAGGTGACTCTTATAAACATAAGTAGACATCTCAGGTTCACCAAGCATCTGAGGAAAATGTCCAGGGTGAAAAACAGATCACAACATACAAACAGAAAACAAAATTAAACATCCAACCTGGTGTAAACAGAGACTGCAGAAAAAATACATCATCACAAAACTATAACCAATAACCTCAGAAAGATAAAATAGTGCATTCAAGAAATAGGAATATTTAGAGACCATTAGTAGAAATGAAAAGCTCATCAAAAAGTTTGAAAAACACAATTGAAGAAATTTCCCAGAAAGTAGAGCAAAATAACAAAAAAAACAAAAAAAGAAAGAAAAGAAAATAGGAGCATGGAGATACAAATAAAAGGATCAGTCAAGAAAGTCTAACATTTGAATAATAAGAGTTCTATAAAGAAAGAATAGAAAAAAAATATAGGACAGGAAATTATCAAAGAAATAAGTCAAGAAAATTTCCTAGAACTTAAAGATATGTGTTTTCAGATGGAAAGAACCCATCTAATGCCCAGCACACTATTTGAAAATAGAGGTTCATGTCTGTAAGCCACTGCATTTTGGGAGGCCAAGGTAGGAGGATTGCTTGAAGCCAGGAATTTGAGATCAGCCTGAACAACAGCAAGACCCCATCTCTAAAAAAAAAAAAAAAAAAATAGAAAAATTAACCAGGCATTGTAGTACAACCTGTAGTCCCAGCTACTTGGCAGGCTGAAGCAGACAGTTCACTTGAGCCAGGAGTTTGAAGTTGTAGTGAGCTATGATGACACCACTGTACAGAGTAAGACTCTGTCTCAAAAAAAAAAAAAAAAAGAAAGAAAGAAAGAAAGGGGTGGTGTCTGTGGCTCACAGGAGTAGGGTGCCAGCTGGCCCCATATACCAGAGGTGGTGGGTTCAAACCCAGCCCTGGCAAAAAAAAAGAAAGAAAGAAAACAGAACCACAGAAAAAACACATGTGCGTGACATTTAAGAACACTGGGGATGACGAGGTAATCATAAAGTATTTCAGAAAAGAAAATCTGCTACATAGTGTAAAGAATCAGGAGTTCAGGCCGTGCCCATGACTCAGTGGTTAGGACATGCACCAGGGCTGGTAGGTTCAAACCCAGCCTGGGCCTGCCAAATAACAATGACAACTTCAACAACAACAACAAAAAATGTTCAGGCGTTGTGGTAGGTGCCTGTAGTCCCAATTGTTTGGGAGGGTGAAACAAGAGAATCACTTAAGCCCAAGAGTTTGAGGTTGCTGTGAGCTGTGATGCCACCGCACTCTACTGAGATTCTGTCTCAAAGTAAACGAACTTGAAATAAGAATGAATAAAGAAAGTAAGAAAGCCATGGAGTCTTATTAAGAAAATCCTTTGAAGGCCGGGAGCAGTGGCTCACACTTGTAATACTAGCACTCTGGGAGGCTGAGCCAGGTGTATTGCCTGAGCTCACGAGTTTGAGACCAGCCTGAGCAAAAGCGAGACCCCAGGTTTTGCAGCAGGCACCTGGAGTCCCAGCTACATGGGAGGCTAACACAAGAGAATCACCTTAAATCCAAGAGTTTGAGGTTGCTGTGAACTAAGATGCCACTGCACTCTACAGAGGGACAACAAAGTGAGACTCTGTCTCAAAAAAAACCCAAAAAACAAAAGATAAGAAAGAAAAGAAAAGAAAATCCTTTAATGATAAATGAAGAGGAAACAGATCTCAACCTAGCCCTTCGAAGTAAAGTGGGAAAGGGATGAGAAAGGAAACCAGGAAATAAAGACCCACTGCTTGAACTTTAAATAATTGGATTGTGAAAAGGAGGAAAGATGAGCCAATCTACAAGGGCTGTCAACTTGATCTCTAAATGTTTCTTCATTTTATTCTCTTTTCTCCAACTTCATTCCCCCATCTCAATCAAGGCAACCAGCATCACTTTCCAATCATCCCCTGATAA
This sequence comes from Perodicticus potto, assembly GCA_963574655.1. Classification (NCBI taxonomy): domain Eukaryota; kingdom Metazoa; phylum Chordata; class Mammalia; order Primates; family Lorisidae; genus Perodicticus; species Perodicticus potto. The sequence goes on along the minus strand of CAUYRH010141763.1, from coordinate 4,306 downwards.
AATGCTTTCATGGTTTTCCATTGCCGGGGCCTAAGTCCAAGTAACTTATCAGGGATACGATGTGATTAGACTTCTATTTGAGAAAGGGCAATCCAGCTACTGTGGAGAATGGATCAGAAGGGTATAAAGCGAGAAACAGATTGGCTGCTGCAGTAACATAGGAGAATGCCGCCCTCACCTTATCTACTCAGCTCCAGTAAGTGGCCAACGCAGTAGATGTTCAATGTGTATTTGTTGAACAGGCCCACTGATGCCCTGAGTGCATATACTAAGTCTATTGCTGGGAATAATGTTGTAAAAACATGAGATTGCTACAGCAAATTAGTCTGAAGAAAATAATAATGCTAATAGCAAGTAACACTTTTTATGTCAATGTTCTAAGTGCTTTAGGTACATGAACTCATTTAATCTTTACAAAACCTCTATAAGGTAGATACTATCTCATAGCTATTTAAATGTAATGTTGTTTAAGTTGAGATCATGATCAAATCATTCAGTCTGGATGTTTGCTGTCTAGCAACAGCAGATATTCACTAGTAATTTAGAAGTTGTAGAAATGGGAGAAGATAATGGTAGACAGCAAAATGAAGTCCCACCAAAGAACTGACTGTCCTCACACAGAAGATCTTGTAAGACCCTTTACTGGCTAGAGATAGATTCTAAAGGGACAATAACTGCTAAGACCCTGGCCATGTCATACAAGGGCCTTCCCTCATGGAACCATGTTCCAGAGCAAGATGGCTGACTAGAGACACCTGGTGTTCTCCCCTACCCCAACAAGAAAGGACCAAGGCAATGAACAAACATTGACAAAAGTGTCCAAGGGGGAGTGCTAGAATAGAGTGTCACAGCCCCTATGGCCCTGGTCTTGATCGCTGCAGGAAGGAACCAGGCTTGGTGCGGATTAGAAGTACAAGCTTGCAGAAGGTGGGCTAACCTTGATTGCAGGGTAGCCCCAAGCAACCTCCACAGTAGTCTTTTATTGAGACAGCACAAGACAGGTGAGGGGAGTATTAGACTACAGGCCTAAGGATCGCCATGGGCTCGGGCTCTTTCTCGACAATGAACACCTGCGGACAAATTGCCCAAGGGTCCGCCCCCCAGCTGCAAATCATTTTGCGCAGAGGTTGTCTGGCCCTTGGTGTCCTCTACACTAGAGTGCAGTGGGGAAGTGCAGACACACCTGTGATGGTCATAAGTCCAGGAGGGCAATGTGTAGGAACCCAGACTATGCAGCCCTGACTCTTCCACCCAGAAAGGTTCTGTCTGCAGTCAGGAGGGACTTCCTGTTGTGCAGGAAAGATAAGCAGAAGATAAGCACCATCCCCCCTTGTCACCACAAACACCTAACAGTTCTTACATCAAGAGAATCCCATAGTCTTCTAGTCTGGAGAGCTGCCCAAAATCCACGCAGCTGCAGTGCCTTATGTTAGGAGCATAAGGTATGCACTCTCCACTTCTCACACATCGCTTGTGAGACAAGGGGTTAGGGCACAATGCCCTCTTGAAACCAGAGCTACCCCTGGAGTGTACCCTCCACTGGAGGCCAGTAATCACTACACCTGTCCAGCCCTGGGGCTCAATCTTTATTTCACCAAGTCCACACCAGGGGATGAATGTTCAATTCCAGCAGCACAGAGCCTGGGTCCATGGTCAGCTGTGATGCTGGTCCTGCACAGCAGGGAAAGCCACTCCTACTGCCCTCACTTCCAGCCAGAGGAACAGTATGGCTGTCCCATCCAGGGTGAACCTACCCTTGAGCCAACCAAACTACTGCATGCCATCCCCCAACCATGAGAGTCATTCAAGCATCCAAGCAACTGTCAATGCTCCTGAATCAGCAGAGCAGCTACATGCCTGTATCCAGGGCCTGAGTAACAGTCTTTAGGTTCCCAACCCTGTGCAGACAAGCCCTTGGCCTGCCAATGGCCCTGTTCCCACAATCAGAGCTGGAGAAACACCTCTGCAGGCTTCCTCTGAAAGAAATGCCTCAAGGCCAGCGAGCAGCTGTGCTGTATGCCCTGGCACTGAGAAAGAGCTCTGCAAAATTCCCTTGGTGAGCAAGCCCCAGGCCACCTGAGGAGCTGTGTGCCAGAAACCCAGGCCTGAGAAACAGTCCAGTGGGTCATGCCCGACAGAAATACCCCCAGGCCTGCCAAGCAGCCTTGTGCCCACATCCTGCACCTGAGAAACAGCTTCATGGGGTGGTGGCCAGCTGAAGGCTGGCCAAGCAGCCACATGCTCATTCTCCTGGCCAGAATAACAACATTATGACTCCAACCCCAGTGAGCCAGACCTCAAGTTGGCTGATCCACCACACATGCACTCTCAACTTGAGCAACAGCCTGGAAAGCCTACCTCTACCAATGTTGCACCACCATCACCAAAAACTCTCTTAGCCTAGGCTACTGAGAAACTCATAAATGGCACAGTGTGGATTATAGCTGAAGAAACTACATGAAGACTACAGTACCTCAACCACCTAGAACAATGGCCAACACACTCCACCAAACTGATATTTCAAGACCCATTCACACCAATAACGTCTTCTCTGTGAAATCTACCCAATAAAATTAGAGGCGACTTATGCACATGCATACAAATCAGCGTAGGGACACGTCAACCATAAAGAAGCAAGGAAACATGCCATCTCTGAAGGAAAAAATCCTCCAGTAACAGACCTTAATCATAAAGAAATATATGTAATGTCAGGGGGAAAAATCAAAATAATAATCTTAAAGAAACTCAATGAGATACAAGAAAATACAGACAGATAATTCAGTGAAATCAGGAAAAAAGACTACGGGTTCCTAGTTTCCAATTGACAGATTGAATTCCAGTCAAGAGATGAGTTACTGGTGGATAGACTGATAATGACCTTACCCTCTGAGCTGAACTATTAAGAAACCTTGGAGGAGGAGGAAGATGGCTGACTAGAGCCAGTTTCAACAGAAGCTCCTATCCAGAGGGAGAGATAATGGCCAGAAAGAACCCAGTAAAGCTGAAGGTCAGGAGCTGAGTTGAGAGAGAAGATTGATAACTGCACGTCATCCCTGCTGAGGCAAGCTGCTACTCCAAGGAAGCAAATTTCAGGTACAAAACCCATCCCAAAGAGGATGCGTGTCCATCCCTTCTCCCACGAGAGTGGCTTGCTGTATGATCTCTACAAGCTAGCAGTGAACTGAAGACCTCTTGTCTCACCCCACAGGAGAGAGTCACTGGAGGCTGGGACTCCCTCTCCAGAGAGACCCTGCTGTGAGCCTGGGCATTCTCTTTCCTGGCATGAAAGTTGAACAAATATTTTCCCTGCCATTTTGAATTCCCAGTCCACCCTTCCCCCCTTGCCTGGCAGTCTAGAAGCCCAACCCCCACAGAGACTGGCATGTCATCAGTTCTTTGCTAGGACTGGGAAGTCCATGGGCCACAGCAGTGCAGCTGTGCTGAAACAGTGACTCAGGTAGCAGTGCAGAAAGTCACAGGGGAAGGGCGTCTGGCCTGACTTTGAGAAAGGGCAAATCAGCGGCAGGTAGAGTCTTAGGAATCCATGCAGAGGCACCTACTATGCAGCATCAGCAATAGTAGAACAATCCCACTGGGGTCAAATTTCAGAGAGACACCTCCCCAATTCTGTGGATTGCCAGAGGGAGCCACGCCTTGCCCTGCAGGGGTATCAGAGAAGCAGTGCGATTGGGGCAGAGGTGCAGCCTTGGAGTGAGAAAAATATTTGCTGCTTTGTTAACCTTTGGCTTGCAGCAAACTCAGGTGGAACACTTTCCAGTTCCCATTGAGCACCAGAGGTAGGCTCCAGCTCCCCCTGCCAGCTGGTGGCTGAGTGTGGTGGCCTGGCCAAGGAGGCATTGACTTCCCTTTGACTCTGGCAGGTGCAAATCCCTGGTGCATTTGCTCACTTGGAGGGAACTGGGCCACAGCCCCACAAGGGTTACCAGAGACTGGGCATGATGGAAGTGCAGGTGGGGAGGAGGCACCAACACCCCTGGACTAATTCTTTTGCTGGGCTGCTTGCAGAATTTTCTCCTGTGTCTTAACTTTGGCAATGTTAATTACAATATGTCTAGGAGATGCTTTGTTTAGATTGAGTTGTGCTAGGGTTCTGAAACTGTCTGCTATCTGAATTTGAGTATCTCTTGCCATGCTTGGGAAGTTCTCCTCAATTATATCTTGGAGTAGAGCATTTGTGCCTTTAGGAAAATCCCCTTTACCTTTAGGAATTCCTATAAGATGAGTGTTTGTGCTGTCAGGGCAGGCCTTTCTGACTTCACAGAGCACCAGAGTGAGTCACACTTGA
>CAUYRH010141762.1:0-13738 GCA_963574655.1 Perodicticus potto | reverse complement strand
CTATATATACCCTGAGGCTAAAGGCCTAAAGGAGGAGACGGGGAAAGACCGAGAGAGGAACGGAGAGAGCTTCTCTCTCCCCACTTGAATTCTCTCCCTCTACCAGGAGCTTTAGTGTTTTCTGTATTCTTTTCTGTAAATAAATTCTGTCTTACCACTGGTGGGTGGGTGGGGGAAATAATGTAATGAAGAATAATAAAATACACGTATTTAAAAAAAAAAGGCACCCTACACTTATCATCTGGTTAGGGAAATAAATTACACACATGGAAATATAGCTGGCAATATAAATCAGTTTGAGAATAAGTAAGAGATGAATTGTATACATAATAAATACTATAGAATTTCAGGAAGAACATATAATAGGTGATGTGAAGATTGGCCTAATGGAGGAGACAGGATTTTACTAGGGCTACACAGTTATCAAATTTATTTATTTATTTATTTTTGTGAGACAGAGCTTCAAGCTGTCACCTTGGATAGAGTGCCGTGGCATCACAGCTCACAGCAACCTCCAATTCCTGGGCTCAAGCGAGTCTCCTGCCTCTGCCTCCCAAGTAGCTGGGACCACAGGTGCCCACCACAAGGCCCGGCCATTTTTTGGTTGCAGCCGTCATTGTTGTTTGGCGAGCCAGGGCTGGATTTGAACCCGCCAGTTCAGGTGTACGTGGCTGGTGCTTTAGCCCGCTGAGCCACAGGCACCGAGCCGACAATTATCAAATTTAGATTGAAGTAGGGTATCCAGTTAGAAGCAATTATTTGCCAAAGGGTGCAGAGAGAGGAGTAAATCATATGCTGGGACTAAGGGATCCTATTTGATATTGATTAGTAATAAGGCTAGATAAAACTAGATGCATTATATGGTGCTAGGTGATAAAGAACCTTGAATAACCAATAAAGCCAGTGCAGTGGCACATACCTGTAGTCTCAGCAACTCAAGAGGATGAGGTAGGAGGATCCTTTGAGGCCAGGAGGTCAAGGCTACAGTGTGCTGTGATTGAGCCTGTCAATAGCCAGTGCACTTGAGCCTATGCAAATAGAAAGACCATATCTCTACAAAAAAATGAATAACCATTGAAAAAGCTTGGAGAATATATTTTGGAGGTAATAGAAAAGCAATAATTGTTTCTGAGAAGAGGATGGATTTTAAGAAAGTAGTAATTTAGGAAGACTGATGTTTATTGCAGTATAAGAAGGATTGGAGGAGAAGAAACTAGAGTCAGTTTTTTCATATCCTACTTTTAGATATTAAGAATCTTACCTTAGATCAGTGATTTTCAACTGGTGTGCAATGGCACACTGGTGTACCATGAGAAAATCTTAGGTGTGCCACAAAAATTTTTAAATATCTTTAATGAAATTGTTTTCAAAAGAAGTTCAAAGCACAAAGCCGGGCAAGGTGGTTTATGCTTGTTATCCTAGCACTCTGGGAGGCAGAGGCAGGAGGATTGTTTGAGTTCAGGAGTTCAAGACCAGCCTGAGCAAGAGTGAGACCCTGGCTCTACTAAAAATAGAAAAATTAGCTGGGAGCTGTGGCAGGTGCCTATAGTCCCAACTACTCGGGAAGCTGAGGCAAGAGGATCACTTGAGCCCAGGAGTTTGAGGTTGCTGTGAGCTATAATGATGCCACGCACTCTACCCATAATGACAGAGTGAGGTGCTGTCTTGAAAAAAAAAAGTTCAAAGCACAGTAAGTATGTTCTTTTTTTTTTTTTTATCAACATAATTTAAGTGTGCCACAGAAGTTTTACTATAGGTTCAAGTGTGCCATTAAATAAAAGGTTGAAAAATACTGCCTTAGATTATAGCAATGAAAATAAACAGGAGAAGGCCAGGCACGGAGGCGCATGCCTGTAATCCTAGCACTCTGAGGGGCCGAGGTGGGTGGATTGTTTGAGCTCAGGAGTTCGAGACCTGCCTGATCAAGAGCAAGGCCCTTTCTCTAAAACAATAGCCAAGCATTGCAGTGGGTACCTGTAGTCATAGCTACTCAGGAGGCTGAGGCAAGAGAATCACTTGAGCCCAAGAGTTTGAATTTGCTGTGAAGTGTGACACCACAGCACTTTACCAAGGGTGACTAAGTGAGACTCTGTCTCCAAAATAAATAAACAAACAGGAGAAGATGGAGTTGAAAGTTGATAACAAGCCAGGCGTTGTGGTAGGAGCCTGTAGTCCCAGCTACTTGGGAGGCCAAAGCGAGAAGATTGCTGGAGCGCAAGAGTTTGAGGTTGCTGTGAGCTATGACATCACAGGACTCTACCTAGGGCACAGAATGAGACTCTGCCTCCCTCCAAAAAAAAGTTAATAACAAATCAAAATTGGCAGATCTTGAAAAGTGAAATCATATGGGAGATACAGGAAAAGTCACAGATGACTTGAGGTATCAGTTAAATTCAGTTCCCTGAACCCTTCTTATCTTTCATTCTAATATGTCATCTGATTTTTATTTCCCAAGTAGCATTTGTGCTTTAGATTTTTTATTTTTTTATTATTTTTTTTGAGACAAAGTCTCACTATGTCACCCTTGGTAGAGTGCCATGGTGTCACGGCTGACAGCAACCTCAAACTCCTGTGCTCAAGCGATTCTCTTGCCTCAGCCTCCCAAGTAGCTGGAACTACAGGCACCCGCCACAACACGGGGCTATTTTTGTTGTTGTTTTAGCAGGGCCTGGCCAGGTTCCAACCCACCAGCCCCCGTGCATGTGACCGGCGCCCTAATCACTAAGCTACAGGTGCTGAGCCCTTTTACTTTTTTATTAAATCATAGCTGTGTATATTAATGCTTTTTTTCTTTGCTTTTTTTTTTTTTTTTTTTTTTAGAGACAGAGTCTCACTTTATTGTCCTTGGTAAAGTGCTATGGCGTCACAGCTCACAGCAACCTTCAATTCCTGGGCTTAGGCGATTCTCTTGCCTCAGCCTCCTGAGTAGCTGGGACTATAGGCACCCGCCAGAATGCCCGCCTATTTTTTTGATGCAATTTGGCCGGGGTTGGGCTCAAACCTGCCACCCTCAGTATATGGGGCCGGTGCCCTACCCACTGAGCCACAGGTGCTGCTCTTTTTTTTTTTTTTTTTTTTTTTAGGCAGTGTCTCACTATGTTGCCCTTGGTAGAATGCTGTGGCATCATAGCTCACAGCAACCCCAAACTCTTGGGCTTAAATGATTCTCTTGCCTCAGTCTCCCAGATAAATGGGACTACAGGTGCCCACCACAACGCCTGGCTATTTTTTGTTGTGGTTATCATTGTTGTTTAGCTGGCCTGGGCTGGGTTCAAACCTGCCAGCCTTAATGTATGTGGCTGGCGCCATAACTACTGCACTATGGGCACTGAGCCATTGAGCCTTTTTTTTTGGTAGAGACAAGAGTCTCACTTTGTCGCCCTAGGTAGAGTGCCGTGGGACACAAGCTCACAGCAACTTCCAACTCCTGGGCTTAGGTGATTCTCTTGCCTCAGCCTCCTGAGTAGCTGGGACTACAGGTGCCCACCATAACACCCGGCTATTTTTCTGTTTTGCTGTTCGGCCGAGGCCGGGTTTGAACCCACCACCTTCGGTATATGGGGCCAGCGCCCTACTCGATGAGCCAGCCGCCCATTGAGCCGTTTTTTAAAATGAATTAATATTATACTTCTGCTTCCTCTAGGCAAAATGTTTCTACCTTACCTTTGAACTGTTAAAAGTAATTTAGGGTTTTATAAATTGCAGAGACTGGTGATGCCTATAGCTCAGTGGGTAGGGTGCCAGCCAGATACACCAAGGCTGGTGGATTCGAATCTGCCCAGGCCAGCTAAAACAACAAAGACAACTGTAACAACAAAAAAAATAGCTGGGCATTGTGGCAGCACCTGCAGTCCCAGCTACTTGGGAGGCTGAGGCAAGAGAATCGCTTAAGCCCAAGAATTTGAGGTTGCTGTGAGCTGTGATGCCATGGCACTCTACCCAGGGCAGTAGCTTGAGAATCTGTCTCATAAAAAAAAAAAAAAAAAAGAAAGAAAAGAAAAGAAATTGCAGGGACAATTAGCTGTATTTGTCCAATGACCACAGAAAGAGATTTGGGGTAAGAAACAGGCGTGAAGTATAAAGTGGAGCCAGGTGATTATTATTTTCTGGTGACATTCTCAACACTTAGGACATTGTTTTGTTTTTTGTTTTTTTTAATTGAATCATAGCTGTGTACATTAGTGCAATCATGGGGTACAGTGTGTTGTTTTTTAACCTTTTTAATCTCATGGCATACTTGAACCTATAGTTAAACTTTCATGGCACACTTATGTTGATCAAAAAAAAGAGTAAAAAGAAGAATATATTTGCTTTGAAATTCTTTTGAAAATAATTTAATTAATGATCTTTTAAAAAATTTCATGGCACACCTAAGATCCTTTCAGAACACACCAGTTGAAAAATCACTGACTTAGGATAAGACTTCTTTTATGCCAAAACAAGGTTTGCCCTAACCCTGTCAGGAAAGCCTGACTTACTCAAGGTTTTCTACTGTTTCCCCCATTGGAAAAACTACTATTGCTTGGTTGGATCTCTTTTACTTCTGATAAGCTAGATTGATTTTTAATTTTGTTTTCTATGTTATCTTCACAAATCTTATTGCATCCAGGCAAGCTGATGAAGAATTCCAGATCCTGGCAAACTCATGGCGATACTCCAGTGCATTTACCAACAGGATTTTTTTTGCCATGGTGGATTTTGATGAAGGCTCTGATGTATTTCAGATGGTAAGATCTTTGGTTTATTCTGTTGCGTAGGATTAGATAAAATATGGATAAAGTGGAGTACATTTTTCTCAGTGGCTACGAGAAGTTAAATAGGACAGCTCTTATGTGGAATCTAGAGCAGTGATTTTCAACCGGTGTGGTACAACTCGCTGGTGTGCCATGAGAGGATCTTAGGTGTGCCGCAAACATTTTTAAAGATCATTAATTAAATTATTTTTGAAAGAGTTGAAAGCACAACAAGTATATTCTTTTTTGATCAACATAATTTAAGTGTGCACACAGCAGAAGTTTAACTATAGGTTCAAGTGTGCCATGAAATAAAAAAAGAAATTGAAAAACAATGATCTAGAGTAATGAGCAAAAATCTAAACTTGAGCTAACCATAAAATGTAATGGTCATTGCTAACCTATTAAAATGTGGAAATTAGGTAGTAATCAAGTAACTTACACATTTTTGTTGTAGTAAAATAGAGAAAACATAAAATTTACCATTTTCAAGTATATAATTATTCTTTTTTTTTGAGAGACAGCCTCAAGCTGTCACCCTGGATAGAGTGCTGTGACATCACAGCTCACAACAACCTCCAATTCCTGGGCTCAAGCGAGTCTCTTGCCTCTGCCTCCCAAGTAGCTGGGACTACAGGCACCCGCCACAATGCCCGGCCATTTTTTTTTTTTTTTGGTTGCAGCAACCATTGTTGTTTGGTGGGCCCGGGCTGGATTCGAACCTGCCAGCTCAGGTGTATGTGGCTGGCGCCTTAGCCCGTTGAGCCACAGGCGCCGAGCCTCAAGTGTATAATTTAGCAAGTAATTTTTTAAATCATAGCATGAATCCCACCATTAAGTAATACTACAGTCCTTGGTAAACCCGGCTGTCTTTTCCCCTTGCCTCTCTGCCTCTTGTCTTAGTGGAAAAGAGCCTTTTTTTGTTATAGATGAACCCTTTTCTATCGCACATGCCCTGTCGATTACCACCTTTCACATCTGTGGTTTTTTTGTTTGTTTCTTTTTTAAGTGACAGGATCTCACTCTGTTGTCCAGGCTGGAGTACAGTGGTGCCATCATAGCCTACTGCAGCCTTAAACTCCTGGGCTCAAGTGACCCTTCCACTTCAGTCTTCTGAGTAGCTAGGTCTATAAGCACACCACCAAGCCTGACTTATTTTTTAAAATTTTTAGAGATGGGGGAGTCTCATTGTGTTGCCAAGGCTGATCTTGAACTCCTGAGCTCAAGCAATGCTCCTGCCTCAGCCTCCCAGAATTCTGGAATTACAGGCATGAGCCACCACAGCTGACCTCGTGTATACTTTTAACTTTGGCCTCTCTTCTAGTTCTTTCCCCTTGCATACAAACACTCAAGGGCACAGATTTAATTTTATCTTTCTATATAAATGTTTCTAACTCATATATTTGAATGCTTTTTTACTCTATAATAATTGTTTAAAACATAACCAGAAAAATTTGCATGTAACACCTTACTATACATCTTTACATAAATAACTTCATCTCCAACTTTTTGTACATGTGTTGTAGTCATCCCCCTGTTACCTTCCAAAGCCCTTATCATCTCTAATTTGAGCTAATGCAGTAGCCTTTTAACTGGTCTATTTAACTTCCATGTAGTTCTTTCTCCATGCTAACATTTCCCAGAGTTTTTTTTTTTTTTTTTTTTTTTTTTTGTAGGGTATTAATAAGAATACTTTGAAAAAATTAAATTTCTGAAACCCTACTTTAAACAAAATTAAACTGATTTTTTTAGTTTAGGGTTCAAGATCTCTGAAGGATCTGAGTTCTTAGCCTACTTACAAAGTAACAAGTTAGCCTGCTACATTTTCTTGGTTGCTGGAAGAATATAAGACACCCCTTGGTGAGAGTCAAAGGACTTTAATATTCACAAGTAACCAAAGTTATTAGCGTTTTCTTATACAGGGTCCCCAAGTCCCACTTCCCATAGGGCAATACAGAGAGGGCCAATTGGTTGCATTATGGGAGACGAATGCTAAGCTGTAGGAACCAAAATCATCTACAATGAATGGTAAGCATATTTGTTCTTCATTTTGGAGGGAAACTTCTCTCTAACTTCCAAAGATACACAAATGCACTTGATAAGATCATCTAGAAGAGGCTGTGTGTGATGGTTCATGCCTGTAGTCCTAGCACTCTGGGGGGCTGAGGCAGGAGGATTGCTTGAGCTCAGGAGTTTGAAACCAGCCTCAGCAAGAGCTAAACACTGTCTCTACTAAAAATAGAAAATTTATCCTAGTGTCATGATGGGTGACCGTAGTCCCAGCTACTTGGGAGAGTGAGGCAGGAGGATTGCTTGAGCCTAGGAATTTGAGGTTGCTGTGAGCTAGGATGCCATGGCACCCTAGCCTGGGCAAAAGTGTAAGACTCCTTCTCTCAAAGAAAAAAAAAAAAAGAAGAAGAAGAAGAAGAAGGAGAAAGAAAAGGAAAAGGAAAAAAAGATCATCCAGAACAAAGGAAGTTAGTGCCTTTGCCCACAATTCATGTCAAAATAAGAGAAACTCATGGAGAATTGTCTCCCAACACTGAACTTTTCAGGGACTTTCACATGCTGATATATATGTTATCCTTTCCTTTCCAGTCAGGGACTCTAATACACAGAGTTTTCCAAATTACTGGATCACTTGATGGAACGTTTTTGGCTAGATTTCCTGAAACACACTTTTAAAAATAGTGGTATATAGACTGAAGCCAGAATTCCTTAGTACTTTTCACCTCGTGTACTCTACTCTGACTACACAAGACCACATTTCTCATAATCATATTCTTCTACACATTGTCTTATTTCAGCACTATTGATTGTTCATTTCCAAAAAACATGAAGTATGGCCCTGTGCAGTGGTTCACTCCTGGGAGGCTGAGGCAAAAGGATTGTTTCAGCTCAGAAGTTCAAGGCCAGCCTGAACAAGAACAAGACATCTCTTGGTTCTCTATTCTGTTCCATACATCTACCTCTCTGTTTTTGCGCCAGTACCATGCTGTTTTGATCACTATTGATTTATAGTATAGTCTAACGTATGGCAGCATGATTCTTCCTGCTTTGTTTTTATTTCTGAGTAATGACTTCACTATTCGAGGTTTTTTCTGATTCCATATAAAATGAAGTATTATTTTTTCCAGATATTTAAAGTATGACAGTGGTGCTTTAATAGGGATTGCATTAAAATTATATGTCTTTGGGTAGTAAGGACAATTTAACATTGTTGATTCTTCCCAGCCATGAGCATGGTATGTTTTTCCATTTGTTAAAATCTTCAGCTATTTCTTTTCTTAGATTTTCATAGTTCTCGAGATCTTTCACGTCCTTTGTTAGGTAAACTCCAAAATATTTCATCTTCTTTGGCACTACTGTAAAAGGAATAGAGTCCTTGACTGTTTCTTCAGCTTGACTATTGTTGGTATATATAAAGGCTACAGATTTGTGAGTATTGATTTTGTAACCTGAGACACTGCTGTATTCTTTGATCATTTCTAAGAGTTTTGTAGTTAAATCCCTGGGTTTTCCAGATACACAGTCATATCGTCTGCCAAGAGTGAAAATTTGGTCTCCTCTGACCCTATATGGATACCCTTGATTGCCTTTTCTTGCCTGATTATGATGGCTAAGACTTTCATTACATTGTTAAAAAGCAGTGGAGATAATGGGCAACCTTGCCTGTTTTCTGTTCTGTGTGGAAATGATTTCAATTTAACGCCATTCAATATGATATTGGCTGTGGATTTACTGTAGATGACCTCTATCAGGTTAAGGAATGTCCCTTCTATACCTATTTTCTTAAGTGTTCTCCTCATGAAAGGATGGTGGATATTATCAAAAGCTTTTTCTGCATCATTTGAGAGAAACATTTGGTCTTTGTTTTTATTTTGTTTATGTGATGAAATATATTTATAGATTTACGTGTATTGAACTAGCCTTGAGACCTTGGGATAAAACCCACTTGGTCGTGGTGTATAATTTTTTTGATGTGTTGCTGGATTCTGTTTGCTGGGATCTTGTTGAATATTTTTGCATCAATATTCCTTAGAGATATTGGTCTATAATTTTCTTTTCTTGTTGGGTCTTTTCCTTGTTTGGGGATCAAAGTGATGTTTGCTTCATAGAATGTGTTGGGTAGTATTCCTTCTTTTTCTATATTTTCAAAAAGGTTAAGTAGTATAGGTACTAGTTCCTCTTTGAAGGTTTGATAGAATTCTGATGTGAGGCCGTCTGGTCCTGGAATTTTCTTTTTGGGGATATTTTGTATAGTTGATGCTATTTCAGAACTTGATATAGGCCTGTTCAACATTTCCATTTCATACTGGCGAGGTCTAGGAAGGTGGCGTGCTTCCAAGTATTGGTCTGTTTCCTTCAGATTTTCATATTTCTGAGAATAGACTTTCTTGTAATAGTCATTGAGGATTTTTTGAATTTCTGAGGTGTCTGTTGTTATGTCGTCTTTATCATTTCTGATTGATGAAATTAGAGATTTTTACACTCTTATTCCTGCTTAGCTAAAGGTTTATCTATTTTATTGACCTTTTCAAAAAAACAACTTTTTGATTTATTGATCTGTTCTATAATCCTTTTGTTTTCAATTTCATATTTCTGCTCTAATTTGGTTATTTCTTTTCTTCTTCTGGGTTTGGGGTTGGACTGTTCTTCCTTATCCAGTTGCTTGAGATGTCCCAATAAGTTGTTAACTTCCTTTCTTTCCATTCTCTTGAGGAAGACTTGCAGTGTTATAAATTTCCCTCTTAGGACTGCCTTTGCGGTATCCCAGTGGTTCTGGTAACTTGTGTCTTCGTTATCATTTTGTTCCAAAAACTTGGTAATTTCTTTTTTTTTTTTTTTTTTTTTTGAGACAGAGCCTCAAGCTGTTGCCCTGGGTAGAGTTCTGTGGCATCACAGCTCACAGCAACCTCCAACTCCTGGGCTCAAGCGATTCTCCTGCCTCAGCCTCCCAAGTAGCTTGGACCACAGGCACCTGCCACAATGCCCTGCTATTTTTGGTTGCAGCTGTCATTGTTGCTTAGCGGGCCTGGGCTGTTTGAACCCGCCAGCTCACCTTTATGTGGCTGGTGCCTTAGCGGCTTGAGCCACAGGTGCTGAGCCTGGTAATTTCCTTCTTAATCTCATCTATGACCCAGCTATCGTTTAGCATACAGTTATTTTTTTTGACATTTTATAAATTTAATTGCAAGAAAATGCAAACTCTACTAATAACAAATCCAAAAACAACTTTAAGAGCAAATTTATGATGAATACACGTTAATGAGTTAAAATTCTAACAAATCAAAATTTACCAACAGTGATTGAAGTTTGGGCTGGCTGGGAGATGGCCTTTCGTTCCAAAAAACGCAGAGGGGTTTTGCAGGTGACCCTGCATCTGCTGGGCAGAAGTTCCGGGATCCAGTGTTCAGAACAGTCATTTTGTCCTTTGTATAATTGATTCCAGAAGTTTCTCAATCGTTTGCAATTTATAAACTTGACATTATCTCATTAAAACTATTGACATCTTCATGCCTATCATACATACCCTAGTACACTGAAAACTACATAACAGGTCAATTTTTGAAATGCGCAAAGGATAATTCCCAGTTAATGTGAATCACCACTCACAATATGCCTTGGTCAAACTTCTTTGTCTCTCAAGAAACTGTGTTTCAGAGAAAATAAAAATGAGAACCTTACTTTTCCCCAGGACCTATTTCTCTCTCTCTCTGAAATTTTATGCCTTCTTGAAGCATCTCACTTTGGTTCTATCTGATTCTTTGGCCACAGACGACTATCATCAGACATTGCACACACACAAAAAGCCATAAAATAAAAAAGACAGTTTTTATCCACAAAATTTGGTATCTAGATTACTTGCAACCTACTATTCTCCACTGATTATTTACTAAAAGTGTTACTACAGAGATATTTCTGATCATGAAAGCTACTTGGCAGAGAGATATAATTATCCCAATTTACACACTAAAAACTGAGGCTTGAAGTACATAGTGACTTTCCCAAATATCTCATAGTTATTTACTGAGAAGCCTAACATATTTACCACAAACAAATCTAAATAATTGTTGCTACAGACTCTAGAAAATACACTTAACAGTATTTAACAAATCTTTGCACCTCAACATTCTATCTGGTCCTCAATCATTCTGACATTTTCAGGCCAAAGATTTCTTTGACTTCTTTATAAAGCTTCTAGGAAGAGCCCAATTTCTCTTTTTTTTATTTTTTTTTATTTTTTTATTTTTTTGAGACAGAGCCTCAAGCTGTCAACCTGGATAGAGGGCTGTGGCATCACAGCTCACAGAAACCTCCAACTCCTGGGCTCAAGTGAGTCTTTTGCCTCCGCCTCCAAAGTAGCTGAGACTACAAGTGCCCACCACAACGCCCGGCCATTTTTTGATTGCAGCCGTCGTTGTTGTTTGGCGGGTCTGGGCTGGATTCGAACCCGCCAGCTCAGGTGTACGTGGCTAGCACCTTAGCCCATTGAGCCACAAGCGCCGAGCCGAGCCCAATTTCTCATGGGCAGATTCTCAGGACACCACTGTCACCTTCTCCTGTCCCATCAAGAGGGAAAAATGGTCAAAAAGGCTCCAGCGAGGAGACAGAACTGTATATATAAATGAGGGCATCATTTCTAACATCCAAAATCCGGATTTCTTCCATCAGGAAAATTCCCACACGCTCAAGTCCAGGGCTTGCAGGAATCCTACATTCTAGGAAGGAGTTGGCACAGATTGCTCCTGCCTTTATGCTGATGATCCAGAAGCCGTGCTCAGAGGACAAATCACCCTGCTTTCTGTCAAGTGACTCCTTGCAGACACCCAGAGACCACTCTTTCACCTCTCCACATCCACCTCCCAGTAGTTTCAGCCAGTGGAGAAGCTGGGTGTACCCAGGACACAGGCCATGTGGGTGAATCTCCTAGGATCTTCCATCATGTCCTGATGCCTCTTTGCACTCTGGATACTCCTTAGGTCCTCAGAGATGGCAAGAAGGGAGCTGGCAGTGGCTGCATCTAGGCTCTTAGCTTCCTGGAACCGCTGGAGCTCACTGCTCACATTCATCATGTGCTCCAGGAGGGGCCCATGCTGCTTGAGGAGAAGGGTCAGCATTCTCATCTGCCATTCTTCCATGGGAGGGTTTCTCTGTCAATGCTTGGCACATGGGAGAGATCAGTTTTGAACCCTGCCTTTCTTTTATTCTTCTTTTTTATTTTCTTTTTCATAGAGACAGTCTCATTTAATCACCCTCAGTAGAGTGCTGGGGCATCACACAGCTCACAGTAACCTCCAACTCCTGGGCTTAGGCGATTCTCTTGCCTCAGCCTCCTGAGTAGCTGGGACTACAGGCGCCCACCACAATGCCTGGCTATATTTTTGTTGTTGTAGTTTGGCTGGGGCCAGGTTTGAATCTGCCACCCTTGGTATATGGGGCCAGCACCCTACCCACTGAGCCACAGGTGCTGCCCGAACCCTGCCTTCGGATTGCAGGATGATGTAAGCACTAGCTGCACGCAGAGCCCACAGAACGCTCCAGACGCCGTGTTCCTCTGCAAGGATCTCCAGCATAAGTTTATTTAGTTTCCATGTTTTTTATGAGTATGCAGATTCCTGTTGTTACTGAGTTCAACTTTTATTCCAGGATGGTCTGAGAAGATACAAGGAATAATTTCTATTCTTTTCCATTTGCTAAGATTAGACTTGTAAGCTAAGATGTGATCAATTTTGGAGGATGTTCCATGGGCTTATGAGAAGAATGTGTATTCAGTTTTGTTAGGATGAAATGTTCTGTAGATGTCTGTTAAATCCAATTGTTGAATGGCTATGTTTAAGACTAAAATTTCTTTCCTTAGTTTCTTATTGGAGGATCTATCCAACACTGCCAAAGGGGTGTTATGGTGCTGACTATTATGGTGCTGGAGGAAATCAAGTTGCTCATGTCTGTTAGAGTCTCCATTATAAATTGAGGTGCATTCTGGTTGGGTGCATAAATGTGGTATAGCATTGTGCTGAGGGTGGGTCTGAGAATATCCTGGAGAGCTGGTATTGTTATGGCAAATTTTTTCAACATGTGAATGTCATTGAAGTATTTAATTTCTCCATCATAAATGAAACTCAGTTTAGCTGGATACAAAATCCTGGGTTGAAAGTTATTTTGTTTTAAAGGAGATTAAAGATCAGTGACCATCCTCTTCTCACTTGAAAAGTTTCAGCAGAGAGATCTGCAGTCATTCTAATATTCTTCCCCTTGTAGGTTATGGTTTTCTTATGTCTGGATGTTTGCAGAATTTTCCCCTTCATATTAACTTTGGTGAAGTTAATTATAACGTATCTGGGAGATACTTTATTTGGATTGAGTCGTGCAGGGGTTCTGAAATTGAAACTCTCTGGTATCTGAATTTCACAATCTCATGCCATGTTTGGGAAGTTCTCCTCGGTTATCTCTTGGAGTAGAGCATCTGGGCATTTTGAAGCAACCTCGTCGCGACTTCAGGAATTACTATAGGGTGAATATTAGTTTTTTTGGAATTATTCCACAGCTCTCTGAGAGAATGATCCGTTTTTGCTCTCCAATTCTCTTCCTCTTTGAGTGTTTGGGATTATTCAAAAGCTCAGTCTTCAATGTCAGAAATCCTTTCTTCTGCTTGCTCCATTCTGTTACTGAGGAATTCTACTGTATTTCTCATATCTTGGAGGGCTGCAAATTTTTTTCTCCATGTGTCAGAATCTTTGGTGATTTTGTCTTTGAATTCATTGAATTCTTTTTTTTTTTTTTTTTTTTTTTGAGACAGAGCCTCAAGCTGTGACCCTGGATAGAGTGCCATGGCATCACAGCTCACAGCAACCTCCAATTTCTGGGCTCAAGCAAGTCTCTTGCCTCCACCTCCCAAGTAGCTGGGACTACAGGCGCCTGCCACAGCGCCCAGCCATTTTTTGGTTGCAGTCGTCATTGTTGTTTGGTCGGCCCCGGGCTGGATTCAAACCCGCCAGCTCAGG
>CAUYRH010141755.1:0-16583 GCA_963574655.1 Perodicticus potto | reverse complement strand
CCTGTTACGCGCACGGCATAGCCCCCGGCCTCCACCTTTGCCGTCGCCTCCACCACCCTGAGGGCGTCTTGGCCACAGCCCGGCCTGGCTTCTCGGCTCCCCACCTGCCGACATCCTGCGCCTCTTCCTGGCCCCTGCTCTGCGTCTCTAACTCCCGCTCGTCCTGCGGGCTCAGACCGCACCTCTCCCCCGTTGCTCACTGAGAGATCGTCTTTCCCTCTTTTCCTTGAACTGTCCCCGTTCTACCCCATGCCTCCCACGGACCTGGCCATTTTCTGGATATGATTATAATTATTTGGGGCGGCGTCTCCCCTCCCTTCTGGTCAGTAAGTTCTTCCAGGTTTTTTGCAATCCCAGAATGTGTCTCTGCAGGAGCAGCCGGTCCGTCAGTGTCTCTAGAGCTCTATTCAATGTCTGTCTACTTCACTTTGATTCTCATCATGATATATCCTTGCCCGTGTTTTGTTTTCAATTATTTTTCTGTATTTCTACTTAATTCCAGCTACTTAGATCATTAGTTTGTAGGCTTCCATGTTTTCCAAATGAAGCATTTTTAGGCTATAAATTTTTCTCCCAGATTTGCTTTTGCTGGGTTATACTAGTATTCTATGTATCATTTTTATCATCATTTACTTTTAAATATTTTAGTTTCCCTGATTTCTTCTTGACTCCTAAGTCATCAATAAACATGTTTTCTTTGAGACAGAGTTTCGCTTTGTTGCCCTCTGTAGAGTGCTGTGGCGTCACAGCTCACAGCAACCTCTAACTCTTGGGCTTAGGCAATTCTCTTGCCTCAGCCTCCCAAGTAGCTGTGACTACAGGCGCCCACTACAATGCCCGGGTTTGAGCCCACGTGCATTGGTGTACGTGGCTGGCGCCCTACCCACTGAGCTACAGGTGCCACCCAAGAAACATGTTTTACAATGTAGGAATATTGATATAAACTTAAAATTTTACTGTGGGCTGAAACCAGGAGGCTTCACCACAGCTGCGCACAGCTTCACAGACCTGAGAGGCCTGCTGTGATCTCTGCTCTCTGTGAGCTTCAGAAGAATATATTTTCTCTAATATCTGGGCCTATTGAGCTACTAAACAAAGTGAGCATTAATTCCATTTTCAAAACACTTTCAACATCTGATAATTTTTTATTTGATTTGTTGATAATCAAGAGAAAACTCACATTATTTCTCCTTGTAGTTTGAAATTCTCTTACTTTAAGCATCTTAGGTGTGCTTTAAGTACAGATGAATTTAGAAGTGTTATAGGATTATTCTAATAAATTATAACTTTAATTAGTTTGCCTAAATTTTTATCCCTAACAATTCTTTGACTCGGTGTGGGTTTAATAAAGCTGTCTCCTCTTCCTGGTGGTGTCTGACGGCTGCTGGGTCTTTCCCCCTGATATTAGTTACCTATAGCTGCATAATAGACCCTATACAATCTTGTGGCTTTAGAACAACAAACACTGGTTGTCTCACAATCTCTTTTTTTTTTTTGCAGTTTTTGGCCGAGGCCGAATTTGAACCCCCTACCTCCGGTATTTGGGGCCGGCGCCCTCATCCTTTGAGCTTCAGGCACCGCTGCTGTCTCACAGTCTATTTGGAGGAGTCCTGGTGCAGGGTGTGTGCCCTGGGGTGGGGGGTGCCTCTGGTGTCTCAAGGTGAACTCAAAGCAGGGGTCAAGGCCGGCGTCTCAGCTGCAGGTGTGACCCAGGGAGGCGGAGGCCTCCTTCCCACTCGCTCCCGTGGCTGTTGACCAGAGGCTTACCAGTCCTGGGAGACTCAGTGTCCTTCAGAGAACAGCTCGACGTGGCATCTGGCTTCACTCAGCGTGAGCACACGAACAGGACAATGACCTGACCCCAGCAGCGACCTCCCGCAACTCTGCTGGATTCTGTTCTGTAGAATCAGGTTATAAGGCCCTGCCCAAGACAGGGGAAGGGCGTTGCCACAGGGTGTGAAGATGGTGGGGGCCCCTGGGGTGATCCCCATGTGCTGTGATCACACCATCTCTTTACCCACAAACTTTCCATCCTTGAATCTTGTTGGCAGGTCTCCTATCTACATAGAACAAAGCTGGGAGCTATTTTTGTTGCTTTTAAAAATTGTTGATATAAACTACATTGGTCTGTTAATTTTTCAGTTGTGTCCTTTCTCATTTATTTTCATTATTAAAAATGTTGGGATTTTCAAATCACTTTTCCCGTGTCTGACCTACAAACCAGATCCTGAGGAAAGAAAACAAATGTGCTTTATCTTTCTTAGCTGAAAGCCAGGGAATCCCCTCTGCCACACAAACCTCAGGCCAAGAGTAGCAGGCAGAGATCCCATCTCTGCTGACCCTCAGCGTCCTCCGTCTGGAGCAGCATCGGAGGTCCACGGGAACGTCGGCTTGGTCCCTGTGGGGCTCTGGCTTCGGGCTGAACAGGCAAGTTAACCGGGTTAACAGCCTCTCTCTGCACATCCCCGTCTTAGTCGGTGGTGTCAGACCCCCGCGCTCCTCCAGGCAGGCCGTACGCTTTTGTTTCACCACCTTCCTCATGGGAGAAAGCAGCTCCGGGCTCAGAATTGGCCTGTCCTGTCATGAGGACTGTCCTTTGGGGATCAGGGGAACAGTTGGGGTGGTGCCCTTGCTGTGATGTTTATTACAGCTGTGAACTCAGAAATGGGCACAATAACCCCACGGTGCCCCTGCTGGCCGGCGGGACCCCAGCCTGAGACCAACTCAAGTCAAGTCTCATGTATTGACTGCCCTTCATGACCCCGGCTCAGCCTGGCTGGCCATGGCGGGGTCCTGGCTCTCCAGGGATTAGCAACAACTCCGAATAGTATCTAGTCATCCGGGAAGGTTGAAGCATTTCTCTTTCTGAACAGTCCCCTGGTGAATGGGCACATTCTCTCCAGGGAAGGCCTGGAGGGATATTTAAAGCAGGCACCTTTGACTGCATTGCAAGATTATTCCCCAAAGACCTGCACCTTCCTCCAGAAATGCTTGGAAATGCATAAACCTGCGTAAGTTATAGGAAAATTATGAGGAAAAAGCTGCCCCATCGCTCCCCTTGCAACCCTGTGCCTTCCTGTTCCCAGTGACCAATGGCTCCAGGGATGGGATCCCCCAGCACAACCCTTCTGAGGGTTTTGGAATGCCCTGCACCCTCCCCGGGGTGTGGTTTGGGGGTAGCTGGATGAGCTGCACAGAAGAACCCCTTGAACATGACCCTCTGGAGCTACTGGACAAGGGGGTTTGGTTCACCCAGAATGGAGAAGCTTCCTGGCCCCAGGGCTTGCGGTTTTATGATCCTGGATGTTCCTGGCACACAGGCCTGAGCTGGTCACTTCCCTCAATACTCTCGATCTGAAATGCAGCAAGAAAGACTCTGCATCTTACCATCCATGAATGTTCCTCACGGCAGAATCCAGACAAAGCAAACGCTCAGAACGCCTTCAGCTGCCCACGCGGAGCCCTGCGGGCCCAGGGCCCAGAACATGTGGCCTGATTCAAACAAAGTTCACCTGTGTGGGTTAAGCACACGCAGACTCCACCCCTGAACGGTCCCGGCTGCTCCGCATTGCTCAGAGCTTGGACAGTAGTTTCTCTGGCATATAAGTCACCTCCCGAGCAGACCGTCCAACTCCCCCTTGGGCTGACCGAGGGTTTCATCCCATTACAGGCCTAGGGGAGACCCAGCATCCCTGCATGGGCGGGGCTGTTAGCAGTCCTGGTGCAGCAGGATATTAAGTCATCAGAAGCAGGAGGAGGGGCCGTGCCCTGTGTGAGGTCTTCGTGGTGACTTGGAGGTTTGAACCCCGTCTCCCTGTATGTCCCCAAACATCTCAAATCTCATTTCCCCATCAGTCTCTGATCTTATGGTGCCAGGACAATTTGCAGGGCTGAGGTCCTAGCTTTGCCTTGCTCTGCTCGTAACGGCTCCGTCCTAGCCCACAAACTCGGCCATCGCTGCCATCTCCATGGGGTTAATGTGCAGGATGCCGTGACCACGTGACCGCTCAGAGCCACACCACACCCCAGCACTCTGTCCACGTCGCCACCAGCGATGTTCACACAGCGGTGATGTTTCCACACCTCCCCTATTGCTGGCAGGAGCTCTTCTGCCCAGCTAGGACCCACCCGTGGATTCACAGAGCCCTGGAGGAGCCCAGCCCCCAGGTCCCGTCCTGAGGACCTGGTTCCAGGTCCATTCCTGTAGCATCGACTTCACCAGGCAGGTCCCGTAGAAACAATGCTCACACGGACGGTTTAAAGAAAGAGACCTTAATCCCGAGCCACTAACGAGATTGCAGACAGTGCTGAGGAAGGCCGTGAGAGACAGGAGGTGGACCAGGACTAGGGAGAAAACAGGGAGGTAGGCGGGGGCGTGGCCTTACAGGGACTGTTTGCTCCGGTGCTGCGGGGTGGGGGGGACGCCCGGGTGGGGGGGGACGCCCTGGGGGAGGAGCTTCCCAGGAGGTGGTGCTGAGGGGTGGAGCCAGTCAGGGGAGCCAGACCGCCTCCTGACCGCCAGCCCCTGGCCGTGACTTCTGTTGGCCAGTCCAGAGAGCTGCCGGTGTGCAGCGAGCTGACCGTTCAGTCACTAGGTTTCCGGGGGTGGAGGGACAGATGAACAATTAGTTCATTTTTTTCCCTTCTCGGTGATTTTCAGACGCTGTCTCGTGGTGCTGAACTGCAGGTACATGAAAAGGCACCTGGGTGTGGAGTCTGTTATCTTGCTAGAGATAGTTTTGTTCTGCTGGTGGCTCCATCTTAACATCACGAGGTATCTCATCAGGTACATCTAATTCCCTACTTGTCTTTCTTTTCTTTGTGGGAAATAAAACATACTAGACTTTCTCATTCAATCCCCCCGAGACAGTTTTGAAGGGTGAATGATTGATCAAAGCCTCTGAAGATCAGTGCCCGGGTTTAACCCCTATGAGTTCCAGTGGGGTGACGTTGGGCAGGTTACTCAGAATCTCCATGTCTCTGGAACTTCACCACTAAAACCAGGGTGATGGTGGCACCTTGCCACTTTGACGTGTGGATTAAATGGAAGAATATAAGGGAAGCTCCAGGACACAACGCAAAAAATATGTGTCTTGCCTATTGTTGGTATTATTGATTATTGGTTAATAATAATATTATCTTGGTTGCAGTGCCTGTGGCTAAAAGGAGTAAGGCGCTGACCCCATATGCCGGAGGTAGTGGGTTCAAACCCAGCCCCAGCCAAAAACTGCAAAAAAAAAAAAAAAAAAACAAATTTGTTTTTTAATTGTAGAAATAATGCAATACCACTTACCAAAATACACCAATCCCTGAACTCCACACTTTGCTAAAATATGAAATAATAGAAGCTCTCTGTTTTGCACACTGGTCAAAGGAGGGCTTATTCAAAAAATGGTGCTGGGAAAATGGGATAGTCACTCACAGAAGGGTGAGACAGGACCCTACCTCCCACCACTCACAAAATTAATTTATGATGGACAAAAGACTCAGATCTGAGGTCTGAAGGCTCAAGCATTCTCGAGGAAAATGTAGGAAAAACTCTTCTAGAAATCAGTCTAGACAAAGAGTTTATGAAAAGACCCCAGTGACAAACACAGCAATAACGAAAATCAACAAGTGAGATTGATTAAACTAAACAGCTTCCGCACAGCTAAGGGAACAACCGCAAGCAAATACACAACCTACAGACACAAGGGAGAAAGTGAGTGCAAGCTGTACATCTAAGGGGCCGAGAACCGGAATTTACAAGGAACTGGAGCAAATCAGCAAGAAATAAACAAACCCTTCTCGTTTGTAATGTAAGTACTTAAACCTAAATTTTCCGAAAAGCACTGCAATTATCCACGTTTCACAAAATTTTGATTCATTGCAGTTTCATTAAAAACGTTTAAAAGTTTGAAAACGTTTTCTGATTTCCTTTGTAGGATCTTTTCCTGCCATGTTTTAAAATTTAGAAGTTTGGAGGAACTTTTTTAGAAGTTTAGAAGTTCAAATCAACATATAAAAACTAATCTCATTTTTGTTAGCAGCAAAAATTAATCCTCCAAAAATAAAGTTAGCCAAAAAATTACATTTATGATAATACCAAAAAAGAATAAACACTTAAAAATAGATTTAACCAAAAGACATGAATTGTACAATGGCATTTATAGAACTTTGCTGAGAGAAATAAAAGACCTAAATAAACTAAGAAATTTTTCATGGTCATAGTTCTAAAGATTCAATAATGTCAGGATGGAAATTCTCCTCAAATGCATCCATAAATTCAACATAATTCCGCTTAAACATCAATAAGATTCTGTGTATGTGTGGGTAGAAATGGACAAATAGATTCTAAAATGTATGTGGGACTAAAACAAAATTAAGAAGAAAGTTGGAGGGCATACACCATTATATTTTAAAACTTAGTTTAAAGCCACAGTGATCAAGACGATGTGGATTTTGTTCAAAGGTGTATATTCTTAGATATAGAATAGATTCATATATTCAAACTTTGGAGGCAAACAATATAGCTTTACATTTATGATAAATTGGTTTTTGACAAATGGGTTGAGATAATTCAATGGGTAATGGGGGAAAATAGCTTTTCAACAAATAGTGGGGGACAGCTTGATACCTAGATATATAAAATAAATGAACCTAGCCCCTCACCTCCTATCCTAAACAAAAATGACTTCGAAATTTATTTCATTCTTAACTGTTAATCTAAAGCTAAAAGTTTTCTAAAAGAAAAGATGGGTGTAAAATAACTTTGGGTTGGGCAAAGAGTTCTTAGCTATGAAAGCCAAGGTACCATATATAGAATATTTTAAAAATCATAAATTGGACTTTGCCACATTAAAAACGGTGGCACTTTAAAAGACTTTGTTGAGAGAATAAGGATACCAGCCACAGACGGTGAAAAAATATTTGCAAATCATATATCTGATAAAGGATTTGTGTCCAGAATATATACAGAGCTCCTACAACTCAGTCGTGAGAAGATTAATAGCCCAATTAAGCAGTGGACAAAAGCTTTGAATGGACATTTCACCAGAGAAGGTAAACACACGGCTGAGAGCACACGAAGGAAGGTTCAACATCATCAGTCATGGGAAGGGACGGAGACCACAGTGAGACAGCACTTCGCTCCTCCCGGAGGGCCTTGCCATGGCAAGGGCGGCCGTGGGTGAGGAGCCATCGCCTCGCAGACAACTCACGGGACCGTAATACAGGACCCTTGGAAATCGGTTGGGCGGTTTCTTAGAAAGCGAAATGTGTAACCAGCAACTGCACTTCTCGGGATCTATCCAAGAGCATTGGAAACGTGTCCCCACACAGATGAGCCAGCAGCGTCATTTACAAAACCCTTGCGTGGAAACCATTTACATGTCCTCCACTGGGTGACTGTCTAAACAAAATGTATCCTCATGATGAAATATTATTCAGTGATCAAGGGGCCAAACTACGGATATGTGGCTCAAGACAGACAGATCTCGTTATTCAAAGGGAGAGAAGCCAGAGGCAAAGGACCATCCATTGCATAATGCTCTTTATATCAAATATCCAGAAAAAGTGAATTTGTGGAAACAGAGTGGAGTGGTGAGGTTTGCCTGGGGCAGGCTGTCGGAGCGGGAATCACCGTGGATGGTCACGGAGGAAATTTCCGGGGGGGGCAGTGTTTTAACGTGGGTTGTGTTAATGTTTGCCTGGCCCTATAAATGAAGAAAACCAAGTAATATGTTTTTAAATTCTGAAATATTTGGGGATTTTTAAAAGACTTTTTCCTTGTTATTAAGTTCCAGTTTAATTTTCTTCTAGGCAGGTAGCACCCAAGGTAAGATTTCTATCTTATGTAATTTATTGAGTCATTTTCCGGCCCCCAAGGAGCTGTGTTGGTGACCACTACATGTGCACTTGGGAGAATGGGCACCCTGCCCAGGGCAGTTTTCCGTAAATGCCAATTAGATCGGTTTGGTAGGTAGTGCTCTTTAAATCTTTTATCTTTCTAGTCCTTTAAATTTGTTTCTGTTATGTGTTCTATCAATTACTGAGAGAGAGGTTCTTACATTTCAACTCTTAAGTGTGGAGTTTTCTATTTCTGCCAGTTTTTGCCTCTTGAATTTGCAAAACTGTTTTTAACTTCACACACACGTCACTGTTATGTCTTTGTATCGACTCTTTCACATGCTAGCATTGCCTTTTTTATCTCGGTTATAACCCTTGCCTGGGATTAGATGCTGTCTTACATTACTGTAACCACACCAGACTTCTTACGTTTTCTGTTTTCATGCTGTATCTTTCCCCCAATTTTTTACTTATTTTACTTTCACATAGTCTGTTTCTATGTTTAACATTTTTCTTTTGTGAATAGCATGCAGGTGAGTCTTGCTTCTTTATGCCATATAACATTCTCTGTCTTTTAATTGGAGTATTATTTTCCATTTATATGTCATGTAATTATTGACGTTTGTTTAATATATTCTTTTTGCTATTTGTCCGATTTGATTTTTGTTCCTTTATTTCTTCCTTCCTTTATCAAATCTATTTTGGAATTTGAATTTATTTCCTCTATTGACATTTTAGTTTTCCTTTTGTGTTTGCACGTGTTTAAGTTTTGGGATTACAGTACACACTCTTAATTCACCACTGCCTCTGAGACTCAGTATGAAAGCGATTTCACGTGAGATGGAAGAGCCCCACAGTGTACCCCTCTGTTTAACTGTTTTTCTGCACCGGGGACTATTTCTGCCACATGATTTATGCCTCCACGTGTCATAGATTCCTGGTACAAACACACGTGCAATGTTACTTCTTTTAACAATCACTCATCTGATGAACTTTAATTTTTTTCCGTGAATCTGAATTTTCATTCCCTATCATTTTTCTTCAGCTTGAAGAATTTCCTCTGGCATCCTTTTAGTGTGGGTTCATTGGGGACTAATTCTTTCACCTTTCCTTTACCACACATTGTCTTTGTTTCCCCTTTACGTTGGAGTACGTCTCCCCGGCTATGTGATTTTGGCTGAAGAATTTCTCCCTCTGGTCTCAATGCGCCTTCCTCTGCCGTGACTACCTTTTTCCTCTGGATCCCTTAAAGATTTCCTTTTTCTCTTGAACTTTGATTTTATAGGCCAGTTCTGACAATAAAGGTTAAAAAGAAAAAGCCCGAACGGAGTAAACTTAGATGTTTATCTTCTCGTTTGTGACTTGCGTAAGCGCGGTGCTTCCTGAACTCACCTGCAGGGGGCCACTGAGCGTCCCCAACTCGGTTTCTACCAAACTGACCGAGTTGGACAAGTTTTTTGTGCTGCATTTTCTCTGTCCTCTCCCGTGAGACTCTGGATCTGCGTGGTGTGCACCTACACCACACGTCTGGTAGGGCACTCAGGAATTCTGCCGTATTATCTCGGTGTTTTTATTTGTGTTCTTCAAATTAGATAATTTCCACTGATGTGTCTTCATGTTCCAATTCCTGCAAAGTGCAATCTCTCTCAATCCCTTCCAGGGAATTTTAAAAAATTGTGCTCCCCAGTTACAGGATTTTTACTCTTTACAAGGCCAGTTCCCAGATGGAATCACTGTCACCTACAGCCACCCTTCTCCTGGAATCCCGCACACATTGGGAATAGCTGCTTAGAAACCCTTGTTTGCCGTGTCCCCAGCTCAGTCCTGCAGCACTGGTTCCTCCCGATGGCTTTTTGGTCACCTAAGGGTAACTCTTTCCTGTTCCTTCTCCTGCTTGGCAATATTTTTATTGCACTCTGGACGTCACACTGACAGATCTCAGGGGGAGTAGATTGAGCCCTTTCAAGGGTTGAGTTTTTAGTTTTTGTTTTTCCTGGAAGGTAGACAGAGTTATTTGTCAGGTTTTCCTTGATGTTTTTGACAGTGAGTGAGTTTCGTTCAGCCTGGTCCTTCCTCCCGACCTGTGGTCCACACTCGGGTGTCGTCCTTACTCTTGGACTAAGGTCTCTCTGGGTTCTCAGCTCAACACCCATCATGCTCTGTGTGGGCTCTGCACGGCTAGGCCACAGCCCACCCCGGTAGGGGTTCCCTAAACTCTCTGGTGCTTTCCCAGTCCCAGCAGCTCTTGTGCATTCTGCAGATTCTGGCTGGACATGGGCACCCACCCCTGGGCTTCTGCTGCCATGTCACAGCCAGGCCAGGCTCAGCTTGGGCACCGTCTCATGGTTCCATGGTCAGAATCTAACCTGGGCCGACAGGTGCTCCCGGCACCTGTTTGTTGTTTCTGCTTTTCCTGGTTCTGGCGTCCAGGGTCTGCAACCTGGTTTGTGGTTGTTGCAGGTAAAAGGGCAAATCCTTTACCTGTTAGTCTATGGAGAGCCTGAGTGTTGCTTCTTAAATTCTTAGTTGGTGCCTTTTAGACACCCAGTGCATTTCTCATTTATTCAGAAACCCTTGTTTGCATTCTCAAGCCCTCAACATCAGTTTCTCTTGATGGCTTTTTCCATTTACTATTGCCTAAGGGTCACATTTCTCTTCATAGCTAATCTTTTTTTTTTTTTTTTTCTAATAATAGTTTCATTATACTCTGGACATTGTGGTCATGCATTTTAGGAAGAGTAAGCATATTTTTATCTGGTTTAAAATGTATTTCCTGTTCCCAATTCAGGATGACATTGTCACATTTTCTTCTGGAAGCCTTTTTTAACTTCAGAAGTGTGTGATGCATATGAACATATTTGTTGGACACGATGGGGTCAGATTTCATTGTTGTTTTCCGCCGATCTCCAATTGATCTAGCACAGGTTGAAACTCCACTTTCCCCCAAGGAGCTGCGGGGGCGCTATTGTTGTAACTCAGGCAGATGTAAAGATCTATTTCCGGACTTGCTATTCTGCTGGTTTTTCTACTTCTCTAAACTTGCACTGGAGCTACAACTGTGGCTTTATAATGTGCCTTGATACCGGCGAGGGTGAGCTTTTCAGTTTTTTTCATTTTCTTTGCGATTTTCTTGGTTATTTTTGGCTTTTTTTTTTGTATTTTCATATACATGTTAGAAGAGTCTTGTCGATTTCCATAGACAATTCTGTAGGAGTGTCTTTTGGGGTGCGTTGAATATGCACATCATTTTGGGGAGAATCGAGTTCTCCCATGAGTCATCCATCTTTCCATGTATACGGTCTTCTTTAATTTCTCTGGGTGACACTGTGCAAATTGCCTATAAAGGTCTTCCACGATTTTCACCAGGTTCATTTTTACTCAGTTGACTTTTTTTATGCTATTTTATCTTTGTACAAGTTCATTTTCTGTTTGATTGCAGCTGGGATAGAGAGTGTAGCACTTTTTGTTGCCATCTGTACAGACTCTGTATCAAGTGGCTTTCCCGAATTCATGTGCTATTTCTGATTTTTTGTCTGTAAGTTCCTTGGACGTTTTATGTTCTCCTTTATCTCTTTGTCCCCTGTCTTAAATCTCTTTCTTTCCTTTTCTTGCCTCGTTTCACTGACTCCAGCGCCGTGCTGAATGAAAGTGGGCACGGTAGATGCAAACTCGCTTTGGCTTACAGAAAAAGCTTTCAGTAATTAATTTTTACATATGAACTTTTATCAAAATACTGTAGTGCCCATCTCACCCTTGTAGCTGAGAGTATTTAGACTTAACATTTATGTTAAAGTTAGGCAAATTGTGTATGTGTGTTTTACTCAATTTCAATGATTATTGCAATTTTCCCATTTTTTTTTCATTCAGTGAGGCACACTGATTTATTTTTAACTATTTATTGCCTTTGCATTGCTGGAATATATGCCAAGTGCTCATAATGTATTAACTGTTTAATTTATTACAGAACACTCAGATTCTAATGGTTTATGTAGAGTCTTTGCACCTATGTCAATAAGGGAGATAAGTTTCCAATTTTTTTCTTCTGATGTGTTCGTCAAATTTTGCGTAAAAATAACAAATTGGACTCATTATGAGTGTTGGGTAGCTGTTTCTCTATTCCTCTCTTTGGAAGGCCTCACAGAATATTGGGTTTGCTCTTTCAATGTTTGGAAGAATTTACTCACAAATCACCTTGAACTTCAAGATCTTTATTTTGTTTTCTTTTGTAGGTGGGCACAGGCGGAGAGTGAAGTTATAGGAATAGCTTCTTCCCTGAAGATGGATCTTCTAAGAGTTTAAATTAGGAGGAGGTGGGAGGGCGGCATGAAGAGAAATTAGGTACTGGGCACAGTGTACACTATTTGGGTGGTGGATACCCTAAAAGTCCTGACACACACAATCTATGCGTGTAACAGAATGACACAGGCGCCCCACACATTTGCACAAGTAAAACAAAATTTTAAAGGTTTTAAAATGTGTTCCTATGACATATTTATAAGTCATATTTTAAAGATATGTACTCATTTCATTTAAATTATCGAATTTATGGTCAGGGAGAAGTGGAAAATATCCTTTTTAAAAAATATCTGTAGAGTCTGTAAAGAATTTCTTTTTATTATTTCTGGGATTGATAATGGTTCATTTGATCAATCTTGCCCAGTTTAACATTCTGAACCTTTTTTTTAAAACACGCCATCACTTGGCTTTGTTCCTCAGCTTCTTGTTCCTTCTGTTTGGTACCCTTTTTACTCTTGTCCTTAACTGCTTGTTTTTACCCCTGCTGATTTGCTGTTATTTTGCAGAATTCTTGAGATGCACACTTATTAAATTTCCTTCTCTTAGCTTGATAATAATACATTTTGTAACAATTCTTGGGGTGGCTGCCTTGGAGATGATAACGAATGCCTTGGAACTTTATGACCCGATAAAAACTATGCCTCATACCGAGGTAGTCAATGGCATCTGGAGAAAATGGACATGTCCTCATCAGAGTAGTGATAACAAGACTGAAAGATGACTGTTCGGTATCGATGACAGAAGCCAGGAGGCATCACAATGACGCACTGTGCTTATAGTTCTTAAGAAAGTCCCAAGGTCCAGTTTACACAGAGCTGTAGCTCCATGGTCAAGGAAGACAAAACAAAGACGCCCCAGCGATGTGCAGCTCCTGGGATCATCTTAACATCAATTACTCACCCCAGCCATCTACATGCTACTGGCGTGCACATGTGTACTCCATACGTGAATTCTAGAGGCAATTATTATTATTCTTTTGTAAGGTTAAATTTACATAATTATAGCCACATTTTGTCTTTTTCCTCGCTCTTCATTCTTATCTGTATATATTTTTTTCTTTATCACTGTCTTCTTTGGTGATTGTTTCATTCTGTCAAAAGAACTCCATTGAGTCTTTATTTTCACTCTGGCCTATAGGCTCAAAGCTGTTACTTTCCGATTGACTAAAATGTCTTCATTTACAATAACGCCATAACTCCATATAAAAGTTTACCTTGGGGGTTTTGTAAAGAACTTTAAACATAGCATGTAATTCTAGCGCCTTCTTGCTTCTGGCATTTATGTTACTGGATCATCGTTCATTCTTACACTGCCACTTTGATGACCTCATGTCTATTTTCTCTGGATGTTTTTAGAATTATTTTCTTTGTCTTCTGCCCGCCCCACCTGGTGTTTTGCTGCCACCTGCCTATGTGGCCTGCTTTCTTTGAATTTATCCATCTAGGGTTCGCAGACCTTTCTGAGTCTGTGGCATGCTGTGTGACTTAAGGTTTGCAAACCTTCTGGTCCTTCACGTCAGATTTTCCTGCTGCGTCTCTCCAGATGTTATTTCTCCCACCACGGTTGTTCCAAGTTTCCTGCCTGGTGGTGTGGGTGCCTCTCCCATCCATCCTGCCTTCTACCTTCTCTGTCGCCATCAGAGTTGTCCGTGTACAGCACACAAAGACACCCAGCAATGAGGGCCACTCAGCAAGGCATGGCCACATGTGGACGTGGACACCACTGTGACACTCTGACATACCTTGATCGTTAAACCTGAGCGAGTGGCTTGTCGGTGCTGCCAATGCAAGTGCATGGCGGCTCATGCACAAACTTAATCGTCAGACGTGGTATGACGGTGGCTCTCATGGCCATGCCCTACATGAGTCCCAAAGCTGCTCTGAGGGGTGGAGTTGGCCCTGGTGTGAGTGCACGGCTTCCTTAGAGAAGTGCTCCAAAGATGACAGTCGTGACACTCGGCAGTGAGTTGCAGCGCTGTTTCTAGGGAGAGTTCATGAACTTAATGGTCGGGCCTCACATAGGCCCGCGTATATGTTCATCTGAGTGTGCTTCCTCGATTCTTCCAAGTTGCTTGGTCTCCAGCCCTCTTCCCCCGAGACCCTGCTCGGACCCTGTGACCACCCATGTGTTCCCCTCACTGTTCTCACTGTCATGGCACCATTTGGGTCTCTCTCTCATGGCCAACCTCCATAACCTTCAGCTGTTTCTTTGCTTGATTTATCTAACTCGTCTAAGGGTCTGAACAGGTGCAGGCGTCATAGGCAGGACTGATGCCTTCCAAGCTCTGTGTGCACATGAGCAGATGACTAGCTGAGGCTCCGTGGATCCTGGTCAGGCTAATTAACAGAAAAATGCAGAGCTGAGCCACCCACATTCATTTCCTCTCTCTGGACCCAGGGTCCCAGACAGAACACCGAGGCCCTTGGCTTAGCTGGGAACGGTCCAGTCTCACGGTCCCAGGTCTAGGACGCCCTTCCTGAGCCTCTGACTCTTTCCGCCCTTCCTGAGTCTGACACGCCAGCAGCCTTAGCAGACCCGCCCGAGCTGGCTCAAGAGATAAAATGCACCAGCTTCTTCACTAGTTGGTTCTGATTCATCATAGGTCTTCTGGCTCTGGTGTCCACGTGTCCAGCCCGAGGACTCCTTCGGCATTGGGATAAGGACCCTGTGCCAGGGGACCAGCGCTGTCAGATGCCCGAAAGTTCAGTGTGGATGAGAATCTCCCTGGTGGAGTTTCTTTCTGCATCCACGGGCGCTGGGGCTTAGGGAGCAGCTGCTGGCTGGTTTGTGCCCAGCACACTGACAGCCACCACCCGTATACGGCCTGCTCAGGCACCACACAGAGCCCACTGGGAGCATGTGGGCTGTGACTTTCACTTTGCAGTTGGCGGAACTGAGACTCAGAGGCTGCTGTGCCCAAGGCTACATGGCAGGGTGCCGTGAGTCTGGGGCTCTGGGAGCTGGTCCAGGCTCCTCCACTGGCCGAGACTGGCCACAGCTCTGAGGGACAATGAGGAGAGGGGTCCGCGTGTGTCCTGCAGCCCAGGGGCTCTCTGCCAGAGCGTCTTGTCACCCTTGAGTCTGACGCTCTTCCTGGCAGGATTTCTACCCCAGGAGGTTGAACGCAAGTTCCTACCATTGCCTGAGTCGCTGTGCGTGGCTTGTCTCTAATAACAGCATTAGCCTACTTGGGCTGCCGTAACTAAGGAAACTGCAGAAATTAATTTCCCTGTAGCTCTGGAAGCTGAAAGCCCCAAATAACAGTGAGGGCAGAGCTGGCAGCTCCAAGAGCTGTGGGGGCTCCAGGTCTCTCCAGCATCCCATGGCCCAGGAGCTGCTTGGCTGGTTGGGGCGTCTTCCTGCCTTGTCTAACCATCTTCCCTCTGTGCATGCGTCTGCCTCCGTGTCCGGATTTCTCCTGTATATAAAGACGTTAGTCACGTTGGGGTAAGTCCACCCTAGCCACCTTGTCTCACTTGATCATCCAGCTGCAAAGGCCAAGTGTGGTCACAGGCTCAGGGTCTACAGATTGAGGCTTCAGCGTCTCTGGGGGGGCACAGCTCAACTCACAACACCCTGTCTCCAGCCTTATTTCTCTTCCTGCACCCCGTCTTATTTCTGTTCCTGTCCCCAGTCTTATTTCTGTTCCTGCACCCACAGACCTCCTCCTGCTTCCCCCGGAGCCTGCAGCACTCTTCTCCCACCAAGCTTTGCCCCCCAGGTGCACACTCGTCCTCTGGACCTCCATGAAGTTGCTCCATGACTGGGAAAGTCCTTGGTCCAGTCTCCCCCTCTGTCCACTGGACTTCGTGATCTTTGCTCCCACCCTGCACTCTCCTTGGCCCTTTGTACGCCCCCAACTACAGGTATCCTGAAGGGTATTTGGCTTCCCTGGCTTCTCTAGGTCCTGAAGTGGCGTCTAAGACCCGAGTGCACTGGGTGGGGGGACAGGAGTGTGTGAGCTTGATGAACTAAACCAGATGATCCATTCAGGGGGAATGTGAGGGGCATGGTTATAATCTGGGCTGTGATGTGACACATGGACAGGACAGGGACAGCAAATATTGTGGCAGTTGCCCAGTGCCCAGGGAGGAGCCACACACAGGGTGCACTGGTGTCCACGGGGGCTGGTCAGCCCTTCCTGCAGCTCCCTGGGGAGGCATTTCCTTGGGACATCAGAGAATGAAACTTGTTGTTTTCTTACGGAGCAATCAGAGGCCCATGAGTCACTCACCGCCACATCTGCCTTATTTCCCGTGGGAACATGCCTGAGAGGTGCCCGTGAGCCCAGAATCACGGAGGACCACTGTCCATGCGGGGCAGACTCTGTGGCCAAGCTGGAAGCCAGTGCCCCAGGGTGGGAAAGAGGTCCAGCCAGGACACACGGGGAAAGGCCCAGGGCCATCGGCAAGAACACCCCACTGGCCGATGGTGCAGGCACCACACTCAGGATGTGGCAG
>CAUYRH010141754.1:0-15520 GCA_963574655.1 Perodicticus potto | reverse complement strand
GCTATGTGCCAATAAAACTTTATACACAGAGACAGGAGGTGGGCTAGATGTGGCCCAACTGCCGTATTTGCTGACTTTCCACTACCCGCCTAACAGAAGGCAAGTCTGGACCTCACAACATCCCCTATCCTGTAACTAAGTTGATAACCTGGATCTTCTCTGTGGTCGCAGCTTTCAAGTCACCATAAGCTCCTTCCATAAGTTATTGTGAAATGTGGTGCTAGCTGGGGCTCGCCTTAGCAGAACTCCCTATATGACTCCCCTCAGCCCAGCGAACCCCATGCCCAGTGGGTGGACCCACTCTCTCTCTCTGCCCCTTCTTGTCATCTCTTCATGGGCAAGAATCCACTTTTTCCTCCCAAGAGCCCCCCTTCCATCTGAAAAGAGAAAAGGAAATCAGCTTCTGTTTTTTTCATGATTAGAGCCCAGGCAAATATTAATGTTCTCAAGGTGGTTATCCTGCAAGGGCCTGCTACGGGCAGTCTGTTGGATATATACCCGGATTTAGGTTTATCGTTCAGTAAACGATGATTGGTATTTTTATCTGCACAAATGTTCAGTCATTTATCACTCTATCCTTGTGTCGTCTTAAGTCACAAGTTACAGAACCCAATGGAGAGTGTTGCAGATAAACATCTATGTGGCTATGGTGCAACTGGAAACTGCAGTACTGATTCGCACGGCCGGGCCTGGGCGACTGGCTTTCCCGCTTTCTCTACATAACGGCCCATGAACCAGGTTTGTTCCTTTCAGAGCCCTCAGCTCACACCAGCCTCAACTGTCCCTTGGTCACCTGCTTTCCTCTGCAGTTGTCAGTGTGGTTGCTGGTCCTGCAGGGATTCAATCTGTAGATGGAAACGAAGTCCAGTTCAGTCAGCTTATTCTGAGGAGGCAGAGAAACATCCTGGGTTTGAACTACCTCCCTTTTCTTAACATCGAAACAAAACCAAAACAAGCCCTTTGGGGGTTTACAGAATATGCATTTGGAAAAATGTTTCCAACTGCTGTGTATCAGGCTTAATTATAATAAAGAAAATATTCAGTGGGTTCATCTCAAACAAAATGGTGTACTTAATGGCAATTTTAAGAATATTTTTATTCAACAAAGCATCTCTTATTTCAAAGAAATAAAGTTATAGCCTCAAAAAAATGTTAGTAAAGGGTATACAAATGGCAAAGCGCGCTATTTTGTTCCCTTTTTGTTCTCTAGCTGTTCAACCTTCCCCGAGCCACCCACATATATTGAAGAGTCCTCGCCTACTGACGCGCCAGCTTACCTGTTTCCGCAAGGGCTTAGAAACCAACAGAAGGGAACAAAAACATCTGCAAAGCACAGGTAAACTTATTATCAAACCGTGCTCGCACGTCCGGAGCTTCCAGCAGCAGAAAGCCCCCGTCAGGGAAGCGTAAGTGGAGTGAACATTAACTGCAGAGACACACAAGAAGCAAACTAATCCTCTGACCACCAAGCAAGCTAAATGTTGTTTCATCTCCAGGTTTTGTACAAGTTTTTAAAAAGAAATAGCACAAATTTGTATGATGTTAGCAGGCAAAAGAGGTTATTTTCACATGCTATCTGTGAAAGTCCATTTCAATTAACTTACGTGGAGAACTTGCAAACTCCGGTGTTTGAAAATAGGCGTGTTGGGCTTTCTGATGTTCTTCTGCAATCCTCTGACATCAGGTAATTGTTCTTTAAAAGAAGTTGGAGCGGTGCAGTGTGATAGCATCATCTTGGGATTGCTGATTAACTTTCTCCAGTTACTCCTCAAATTAAGGAAGAAAACATTGGAGGGAAACAGGGAAGTATTGATTGTCCTATAGAAAACACCAGAAGGTTCTCACATGCATTTTGTTAATTTAAGATGCACGTCATAGATTTCCCACATTTGACTCATTTGGAAATTGCACTAATTTGGGATTGCATCACACACTCAACTTAAGGTATATTGGGCTACCATTAACTGAATGGAAAATCAGAAGTGATAAAGCAGAGATTGGATAATAAGTAGTATTTAGTCCTTAATAGTCCAGGGAGACCTGCATTGTATATTTAAAAATTGCTAGGAGTTCAATGTTTTCACTAGACACACGCACACACACACGGGGGGGGGGCGGTAAATATGTGGAGTGATGGAATTAACCTGACTGTGGCCACCATTTCACAACATATGCATTATTAAAATAGTACATCATATACCATAAGTACATAAAATTTTTGTTAGTCAGTTGTATTTCAATAAAGCTTGGGGGTGAGATGCCCCACGTTAAGGATCCTTATTAAAAGTGCAAAATTATCTTTTGTCTCTGAAAGAATTTTTCCCCTCAGCTCTGTGTCCTGTTTTCTTCATAAATAGGAGAGGAGAGGTTGTAATTTAAATGATTAGAGAAGACTATATTTTGGTATAAATTAATACCTTCTCTTGTATTTGAAAGCAGCCAGATAGATTTGTGATTTAATTCAGGGTTTGCATAAGGAGGGGTGTTGGAGGTAGAGGGGTGCAGAGAAATAGGGCCAAATCATCTCATGGACTTAAAGGTTACATTTGCAAACATGCTCATTTGATTATCTGGATCCTTGCTTTCTCTAGAATCAAATCCAGGTGTCTTCTTCATCCAGCTGAGTCTCAGGAAGCAGAATCATTTCTACTATTACACAGAGAATTAAGAGAACTTTCAGGTTAAATGACGGAGTGAAACTTAGTTCTTAACTTTTGCATCTGTTTTCATGCAAAGGTCCAGCTTCTCCGCTTGAATGAGATGGCCATGGCACACCTGTGCATTTGTGATGGGTGAGATGGCAAACGAGCTCAGCTGGAGAAGGGGCTGCTTTCTTCTGCATCTGCTTCTGGGCTCCAGGGATGGATCCTCCCTGGGCCTAGGTGTGGGCCCAGGAGATGGTTCCCTTGGGGAGTAGGATGGTGTCACCTGTCAAGGAAAAATCAGTGGGTAGAATGAAATGAAATTTTACCAAATGTGAATCAATTTGCTTTTTCTTCTTCTTCTTATTTTTTTATTAAATCATAGCTGTTAACATTAAGGCAATCATGGGGTACAATGTGCTGGTTTTATATACAATTTGAAATATTTTCATTGAACCGGTTAACATAGCCTTCATGGCATTTTCTTACTTATTGTGTCCAGACATTTATTTTCTACATTTAGTAAGTTTCATCTGTACCCTTCTAAGATGCACTGGAGGTGTGGACCCACCAATTACCCTCCCTCCACCCATCCTTCCCCCTCCCCTCCCTTGCCCCTTTCCCCATATTCTTGTGCTGTAGTTGGGTTGTAGCTTAAAACATTGGCATGAATAGTTATTTTAGGATGATACGGGGGGAAAAAAAGAAAGAAAATTCACCGTAGACACTAATTCCTTAGCAGAACCATAGCTTCTGAGCCATCTTCTGATGCAGGAATATTAAAATTGAGAAGAAAACAAAGAGGCAGGAACTACCAAGAAAAATCCAGAGCTAACCATTATATCAGAAACTAAGAAGCCACCAGCTGTGCTCTCAGGAGACAAATTGCCTCATCCAGCAGGCGAGCACTTTGTTTAGGAGACATTAGAAGAGAATGCTATCTAGTAGCAAAAACATGCTTTTTATCTTATCAGGAGCAGCTCTATACCTGGAGTTCGGACCCACGTCCCCTCTCTTCATCAGGCTTCAAAGCCAGAAAGAGCTCTGTCTGAGGAAAGCAAAAGCTATTTACCATCATTTTGTCCACCTTTTGCAAACTGAGCTGTAAGTAGTGAGAAGGCCATGTTATCTAATCCCCAGGCAAAATGAGGGATTCTAGAAAATGCTGAAACTTGCTTTTATGAATTACAGTGAAATAATTCATCTGATAAAATTAGTGACATATACTGAGCCCCTACCATCTGCAGTACAAACTTTGTTTTTATTTTGTTCTCTATTAAAGTTTATAGAACTGAAGTCCTATGTGTGTGCTCTGCAGACTTCTATTGAGAGGATGTAGCAAAGCCTCAGTGAATGCTTCCAGATTTGATATGAAGTGGGGGAAGAATTACCAATTAATTCAGTGATATTCTGGTCA
This sequence comes from Perodicticus potto, assembly GCA_963574655.1. Taxonomy (NCBI): domain Eukaryota; kingdom Metazoa; phylum Chordata; class Mammalia; order Primates; family Lorisidae; genus Perodicticus; species Perodicticus potto. The sequence continues at coordinate 11,461 of CAUYRH010141754.1, read as the reverse complement.
GTATTACCTTAACACCTCACAGTCTCCTTAGACAATAAAATGCAAAACCAATCCATACTAATGCTCTGCCTAAGGTAGTTCTGCTATTAGAGAAATACTTTTTTGTGTGTCTACTATAGGAAAAATGAGGAAAGCTGTTGGAGTGTTATCAGTGCACCCACTTACTGGCTGCTCACTCTTCCACTGCTCTTTAGCTTCACTCTAAATACATACAGAGGTCCTCACATCTCCATAGACAAGCTCTTTCTCCAATTTTATTATATTGCAGTTTTTCTGTAGGTATTCTTTAAAGGACAATATTGGATAAACAGTAGAAAATAAAACTCAATTACTATTGATCACCCAGGAGCCCTTTGGAATTTGCAGGATGACAAAGAATCTTTGCTTGACCAAACTTTCATCAGGCTCCTGAGCCTTCTCCTCGGGCCATCTATGCCCTTCCTTGTGAAGTCCGGTTTAGCAAGAACCCTGCTAAGTCAGCTTAGTGAGAACCCCCAGCCCTCGCCATCTGATCACCCTCTATGTCAGGTCCTGATATTTGTCCTCCACCACCCCCAGGGGATGCCTGATCACACTGGCCAGTCTTCAGCAAAATTCTTAAGTCAGGTTAGCCAAAATACCCCTTGCCCCTGATTTTCCCTCTTAGTAATTTCCCCCCCACTGATCCTCGCTACCCTACTCCTTGGCTGTAAATTCTCACTTGCCCAGGCTGTATTCAGAGTTGAGCCCGACCTCTCCTTCCCACGGCAAAACCCCACCGCAGTGGCCACTCCACCTTTGGAAATGGTCCTGAGTGAAGTCTTTCTACAGTGCTTTAATTAGTGTTACTGAGTAACTTTTGTGCTTTAACAAGAACTCATGCTTGCGTAACTGTCTGCATGGAATGTCACCCTTCGCAGATCAGGGTTGACCCTGTGTCTGGGTGTGCACCTGTCCCTCGTTCCTGAGAGCGCTCCTCTGTCTACACTACACCGGGGTGGAGGAAAGCAGATGTGATGTCAGCGTCCTGTGTTCCCCCTGCTGTGGCAGACGGCACCAGCGCCACTCCCACAGAGGACTGTGCAGCTTAGTCTTATCTTTGCCAATGAAATATGAGTGTCCTGGATAGCAGCTCTGAGGCTCAGCACCTGTTCCTTTCCCTGTGTGTGCAGACAGAAACAGGGAGTCCTAGGCAGCCGAGCCCATAACTGTGGCACTTAGCTGTTGATATCTTTCAGGTTGTTTCCATAGCCTTACCCTGTGGCAGTTGATCTTGTCTAACACCTGACCAATCACAATGGACGATGTTGATGTGTCTGTCTTTCTGGATTCCACAGAGTAGCAATGACAACTATGACTTTCATGTTCAATGGGTCACTATTAGTGACCTATTGATTCAACTGAAAGAGGGGTTGGAGTGCCTGGGGTCTGTTCACTTGGCGGTCTTCCCCCTAGATCAGTGTCTTAAGTTCAGACTCAAAATTAATGGATTTTATGGGAAACAAACAGAGGTTTGATATATCTCTCATTTGCGGAAGCAATGAAGAAATTGCAAATGAAAGATAGAGTGGAACAGAGTGTGTCCAAAACGAAGCCTTGTGTGGGTAGCAGCTACAAGGACTGCATGAGTTTTAGTACAAGATTGTCTTCCTAGAACTCATAAAAATTTAATGTGGAACATTAGGACTATTTTCCCAACCTGGTATTAATGATCTTGGTTGTGTATGTCTATATGTCTTCGTACATATTGTAATTTGAGGGTCAACTTTTACTAAGGCACACCATACACACAGAAATGAACATGAATCACAAGGATACACAGATTGTACAAGTCGTAAGGACTCTGCTCAAGGAAACACACATGGTAACCAGCACTCAGAAGAAACAATATTACTGGCACCACAGCGTGCCCCCGACATCTCCTTTCCCTACCTCAAGAGTCACCCACATTCTGACTTATAAGCAGATTACCTTTGTGTGTTGCGTCTGGTATCATCCGTGTTGCTGCGTGTAGTTGTAGCTCATTCATCATGCCAGCTGCCTGGCATTCTGTGTGTGGATACAGATGTCCATATGTCCATTCTGCTGCTGATGGGCATTTGACTAGTTGGAACCAGTTGTGACGATTACAAGTGGCACCACAATGACCATTTTCATACACGTCTTCTTATGAACAAACTGGTACAATCCTATTGGGTGTACACCTTGCAGGGGAGTAGCTGGGCCACAGCACATGGCAGGTTCAGCCTTGTGTTACTGCCAAACATGTTTCCAGAGCAGGGACACTACTGCCAGCCCTGCGGAGGCCTCTACGTGTTCCATGTCCTTACTAGCCCTGGGTACTTTTGGTTTTCCATTTTTGCCATCTAGTGGGAGTGTGGTGATATCCTCTTATGCTCTTATTCACACTTCTCTGTTGCTTCTTGAGCATCTTTTCATATGCTTATTTGCCACTTTGTCGAAGTATTAGTTTTGGTGGTGGCTCACCACTATAATCCTGCCATTCTGGGAGGCCAAGTCAGGAAGATCACTTCAGCTTAGTAGTTCCAGAGGAGCTTGAGCAACAGTGAAATTTTGTCTCTACTCAAAAATAGAAAAATAAGCTGTGCATTTTCGGAGGTGCCCGTGGCCCCAGCTACTAAAGATCCTAAGGTAGGAGGATCAGTGGAGCCCAGGAGTCTGAGGTTGCTATGAGCTAGGCTGACACCACACACCAACCTAGCCTGGGCAACAGAGTGAGACTCTGTCTCAAAAAAACAGAAAGGTATTCTTTTTTAATGAAGTGCCTGCTCTAGTTTTTGCCCATTGCCCATTGGATTGTGTACCATTTTTCTTGATGATTTGTGTGTAGTTCTTCACATATTCTTGATGCAAGTTTTTTTTCAGATGTGTATTTTACAAAACTTTCTCTTATTCCATGAATTTCCTCCTCAATCTGTTAATGGTGTCTCAAGAGACAGAAATTTTTAATTTTAATGTCATTCCAATTTATCATTTTTTTCTTTATGATTATCATCTTGTAGGTCTTATTTAAAAAAATCCATGCCTACTCCATGGTCATAAATAGGTCATAAATATGTTCTCCTGTATTTTGTCATAAATGATTTATTGTTTTGCAGTTTGCATTTAGACTTTTACTGCATCTCTAATTGATTTTTCTGTTTACTGCAATGTAGGGGTCAGAATAATTTTTTCACATGGATATACAATCACCCATTTTCTCCATTCTGTGCCCAGTGCTAGGTTAGTAATTCTCTCAAGAGGTCTGTAGGATTGGTTTCATGTTCTGTATTTCCCATATTGGGAAACTGAGGCTCTGGAAGCTTGCCCAACCCAGGTAAGCCCCTGAGGTAGCACTACATATCAGAGACGTTTTACTTCCTTTTCCCACCATACTATTATGTTAATTTGCAACTCTTTAATTATGAGGTTGGAGGAACTGGTTTCTCTTTGTGCACCAGGGTGTCTCGTTCCCTCCTGTTGTCATCATAACTTTGATCCATGTGTCCTCACCAGGAGGAATGACAATGCACCAGGCTTCTCAGGACCCCTCAGCCCACCGTCTTCCAAGGCAGGCTGACCGTGATGATGCCCTTTGCAAAGATACATACACCTGCCACAGGACTCGGGCCTCTAAGGGAGCTGGTTAAGCATAGACTCAGAGAAAGATTCACTTACTGGAGATTAAACCACCCTTCCTCATGTGTAGGTGGCCAGTTTGCAGGGGCGCTTGGGAACGCATCAAGGGCGCAGCTGTGTGATGGAAGAACAGCTTTGCACAAGGCAGTTGCAAAGGCTTCTAGAAGGAATCGATTTGGGGCCAGCGCTGGCTGACCCTGGTGGGAATTCCAGCATGCAGCATTCACACGGGAGGGCGGGAGGGCTGAGAGTGCGTTGCCCACCCCAGCAACAGGCTCCAGAGCAGCCCACGGATCAGATTCTTCATCCAGCATACATTTTTTTTTCACATTCGCACATGTGCTCACGAATCTCTGCCTGTCGTGCCCCTGCACACTGACATTTGAGATCTTTGCCAATATTCTAAAAGGAATGTTGGCAAAAGAAGGCTCCAGCTCCGTCTGCAGCCCCTGACATGTGTGTGCTGTCAAGGGCGGGGTGAGACCAGCAGAGGTGGCGCGCCCTCTCCCGCCGGAGTCCTCATTATGTCATCGCTGTGTGTTAGTGTATGTTCCCCAGCAAAATTAATGACAATTGTATGAGAGGAGAGTGAAGGGAGCCAAAAATGGGAAAACCATGGTTTCTAGATCCAGGAAGAACAGTACTTGGAAATAAAGCCCTGACCTCAGAGGAGGCTTCACTGGGCTCTTTTTCTTTAATCTGGGATCACACGTGGCTCCCAGAACTGTGTTGAGTGCCCACAGATGGCAAGGCATGGCACAAGGTAGCAAATGGGCCCGTGTTGTCACCAGAACAGCTCAGCGTCTGCCTTCTTAAACTTCACACTCGCAAGCTGTCCTGAAGCTCGAGGATTCGGGGGGGGCAGTGTCATTGATATCATTTAATAGAAGGGGCAGGACCAAGACAAAGTCACCCCTGGAATATTCTCTCCCCCTACAAAGTCTTGTGTCCACAGACCAGCCACGTTGCCCTAACATTTCCTTTAAATGTCTACAGGGGAAAGACATTTCCCCAGAGAAGCAGAGAGAGAACACAGAGGGAAAGAAAGTGACTTCGTCTGGGCTCTGCCAGATTTTGTGCTGAACACAGAACCACATCTCTTTCTATTCAATTACTGACATGTTTTACACACACCTGCGTGGGATGTAGTTCCTATTTCCATGGAGGCAACTTCTAAAGAGAAAGGAAATAACCTTTGAAAGTGTATGAAGGCTAGTTATATCTTTTAACAACCACAAACCTAGTTTCCTAGACATATTTCAGACATTATTTCCACTTTATAGATGAGAAAACTGAGGCTTAGAGAGGTTAAATCATTGGCTAAATATCTCCCAAATAGTAAGAACCAAAGGTAAAATGTATACCTAGGTCTGTCTGGCTCTAAAGTCTACTATCTAAAGAGATGTCAATGTTAGTTTCAAACGTCATGATAATCCTCAGGACTTAGATTTTTATTACCTCTGTGAACCATTCTCTGGTTTGCTTTGAGAACAGCACTAAGGGTCTGTGCTACTTAATCCTTCACATAGTCACATCTTTAACAGCCATTTAAAAATATCTTAAAGAATTGGTTTTTCAGTTGTGGAAATATATATAGGTGGTCTCAAAGTTTCCAGGTGAATCAAAAAAATTCTCAGCAGACTGGTTCATTTTGACATGGGAAATTTTATCTCAGAACTTTAGAGTAACAGAGCAACTGAAAAATTGTCCCATGTTTAGATGTGGCAGGAGATCCATTTGGAATGACAAGAAAAAGGTCACTGGGCACATTGGTGTGGCCGAGGAAGAGCCAGAAACGCCCAGCCCAGGTGCTCTCCATTCCCCGGGTCCTGAGGTTTGGAGCCCAGAGCTTTGGTTGGACTCTTGGTCTCATCTAATTCCACACGAAGTCCAGGGAAGCACACTTCCCTGTCTGCTGCCTGTGAGTGGTTTATAAAAAGTCTCTTATAATTTAAGTATATATAAATCCAAATAATTTCTTGAAGTTTTAAAGGTGTCGAACCCGTGATTTCTCAGATATCTGAACAGGAGCATATGCCAGGAAGAGAACGTTCCAATGTATTGATTACATGGACTGAACTCGATCATGTAATATGGAGGAATTACCTACCTAACAAGATTCGGGTGGGCAGTCCCAGAGTGTGAGGTGTTCCAGGGTTTTCATGGTAAACTCCCCAGTTAATACCCACCATGTCGGAGGGGGCAGCTACCCAATGGAAGTAGCTAAGTTTAATAGAAAGTGGATTTAAAACCAAAGACTTTAAGTAACTAGCCTGTGGCTACACAAATCAATGCTGGAGGCTGAGAATAGAAATCAGTCTTCTGACCTCTAGTCTGAGACTCTGCCCATCATTCCTGTCTTCCTGGGACTAACATGTACAATTTTATTGAAAAACAAATGGAACCAGCGTAACCCAATGAGAGTGTGTGTTGTTTCTGTGGTTGTCATGGAAGCCAGACTTGGAATTCAAAGGAAAGATTTTCGTTGTGTATGTTTGTGTATGTGTATTTAGGGAAGGGGCTTGGGAGAAACAAAAGTATCCCTTCCCCCAAGAAAATAAATAGTTTCATATTTCTATGATTTGAACCCTAAGACTAGTATAAAAAGCTTTAGTAAGTAATTTTCAGAAATTTTAGACTGGAAAATATAACTTTCCTTTATTGCCATTTTTTCTTTATTCTTTTTCTTACAATTTCAGATTAATATGAGGGTACAAATGATTGGGTTACATTGTTTGCTCTTGTCAGGTAAAGTTGAAGTTGTAGTTGAGCTCTTTACCCAGGGAGTTGCTGTAAACCCTTCCATTGTGCCCAGAAGGTGAGAGATTACCAATCCCCCCTTCACCCCACCTCCACTCCCCCGCCCCCACTTTCCCAAGGGAAAGGGAACACTCTTACCCTGCAGGTTGAATTACAAACTAATATAGCCTCTATGGAAGAAAGTATGGAGAATCTTCAAAGAGCTAAAAGTAGACCATCCCTTTGATCCTGCAATTCCATTACTAGGTATCTACCCAGAAGAAAATAATTTCTTTATTCTTTTTGACAAAATAAATTTCAATAATGAAAAATATCTTCATATAACTTAGCGAGAATTCTATTTTAATTTTATGGCCATCTTTATAATATCAAGGTTCTTTAGAAACTTGATGATTCAGGATATAATTAGTACAGTTTATTAGGTTTCAAATAAGCTCTAACTAGAATATAATTCTATTTATCATTATCATGAGCAGGCAAGCATTCTTCATTTAGGTTGTTCCTGGTTATATAACAGGACAGGTTTAAGAGAAGATTTGTTCTCAAAAAGCAGTCCCAGGCTTGCATGGTGGCTTATGCCTATATCCTAGCACGCTGGGAGGCTGATGGGGGAAGATTGCTTGAGCTCAGGTGTTTGGGACCAGTCTGAGCCAAGAGCAAGACCCTGTCTCTACTAAAACAACAACAACAACAACAAAATAAAAACGAGGAAAATTAAACAGGCGCTGTGGCGGGTGCCTATAGACCCAGCTACTGGGGAGGCTGAGGCAGGAGGATCACTTTAACCCAGAAGTTTGAGTTTGCTGTGAGCAAGGTTGATGCCACTGCACTTTAGCCTGGGCAATAGTGTGAGACTGTCTCAAGAAAAATAAATAAAAACAGACCCCAATTAAATGTACTTTACTAAGTGAAGGGTTATAATTCTATGTGGCTTCACAGTATCCACTTCCCCCATTTCCTTAATAATAAGACCCCACTTCTTTGTTCTAGTCTCTTTACCACCAAGCCAAACGACTGTATGCACATTTCCCTTGAAGCTAGCTGTAGTCCTGTGTTTTGGCCAATGAAAGGGAAATAAGCAGAACCTTTTCATACTTCCCAGAAGTGACTGTAAGAAGTGAAGGGGGCACCTTCTTCCTCCCTGGATGATGTCTGTGATGGCTGGACCTGTAGCAGCCTGCTGGGACACTGAGATGCTGAGATTCACTCCAGGGCCAGCAGAGGTGTCAGTGGGCCCCCGACCGAGTGCAGGAGCCCACATGTGCTCTCAACGCCTGCCTGAGGACTGTTTTCTTATTCAGATAAAACAATGGTAATTAGGGATTTCGCTCCCATACAGCTAAGCCTAATCATAAGTGATACAACATGTAAAATGGTATTTTCGTTGTTGATTGGATTATTCTATTGAAATCTAACTTCCCAGGGCATGTGATCTATTCCACATCATCTTCCTTCTCAACTATAAGGTTCTCAGCCTGGGGACTTTTAAACCAGATGTTCAAGCACACATCCCTGGAGGGCATTTACCCATGAAACCAGTAAGGAAAGTTTGCAGTTCTTTTCTTCAGTTTGATGACAGAGATGTGTTCTTAATAAGCGAGCTGTCCAGGAAGTGTGGGGACTGCTAGCTGCTTCATCAAGGTCCAATCCCCAGCCTGTGAAGCAATCTTGTCCTTTGTTCCCCAGGCACCTTCATACCGTTAATTTATGATCGTTACTGACCTTGGGTTTAGCACAGCCACAGAATGAGGCACCTCTGCGAGCAGGCCACCCCCTTGTAAGTCGAGTCTACATCCTCCGATCAATGGTTGCAGGGTCAAGTGCACAGGGAAAGTACATGCCTTAGCCTTTAGGAGCTGACCAATTTTGAGAATGCTGTTACCTTTGTTAGCTAAAGAATCACAAAAGGAACCTAACTTCCTGAGTAGCTTTCTCAGGTAAACTGTGTCTCAAGGATGGGCTTCATCTCCTGGAGCAAGTGGGAGAACTTAAGGCCCCATTGCTACCTGAGCTCAAAGCAGCAGAAAAGGTACTTGTCCAGAAGTGCAGGAGTAGACCCTTGTCATTGAATTTGCCGGGTGCCCTTGGAGAGATGATCTCACACCAGCCATTAGCAGCACTGGATACAGAAGCACTTCTATCCACCACACCCCAAAATTCAGATCTGCAGCAAAACACAGGAGGGCTTTCACTGCCAACACTGTTTACTGTTAAGAAAATCTGAAGACAAGTAACCCTTCAGGCATTGTTTTGATATGGTGAAAATGAGCAGCAAATGGCAAATATTTGCATTTCTTTTGAAAAGTGAGCCAGTCTTTTAGGGCAAAAATTTTATCAACAATACCACCTAAATACATAACCTCTGTATGAACCTATATATACATTTATATAAAATGCTCTAGATGCTAACCATTTAAATGGCAAACTGAACATTTATATGCGTCTGATTCTATGTTATAAATACAAAGGTTAACCCTGTTCATTCATATTAATTTCATTAATATAAAACCATAAACTTTAAAACTCAATTTCTAACAACTTCTATTTAAATAGTAAGGACTTCCTGTTCTAATTCAATGATCGAGCAGTCTGATTTTTTTAAATCTGAGTTGTTATTAATCATTCAAATTCATCATAATTATTGTCAGAGGTTTTTATGAGGAGAGAAGTTAATATCTCTTTTCCTTGAAATCCCCAAGTGATGTCTAATTGAATCTTTCTTTTTCTTCTACCTTGTTTTACATGACTTAGCAAGTGGAATGTGGACCAGTTCAGAAAAATGTTTGCTCCCCAAATAAGGAGGTTGGTGGTTTGCTGTAGGTTCAAAATCTACTGACTTTGGAAATGTTCCCAAATTGTCCATCCTTCTAATGTGATGTGCTATGATTTCAGGGCATGGCAAATTGGTTACACTTGATTAGATGCACCTCTCAGGAATCCATCCATTCAAGCATCACTCTAAATGTGTTTGGTTGTTTTTGCAGATCTAAAAATGTTCAGAAGAGAATGAATCTGATTTCTGGAAAAGTCAGAGTTATAAAATGAAAAACTTCTCATCAAGGAGAAGGTTTTTGAATTAGTACATTTCAAAAAACAAACAAACAACAACGACAAAAAAACAGAGGACAAAGGATTGTTTACCAGACCTGGGTAAAGAATTCTGGTGAAGCAAACACATGACTAGCAGGAAGAATTCAAGGGGAGCTGGAAGGAGCCTTGAGTTGAGAGGGATTTGGGGTTGGGTTGGAACAGGCCTGTGTTGGAAGCAACAGGATGGTTGAGAAGGTCTGTGGCATCTGTGAAGGGAAGGAACACAATGGCCAAGAAAAAGGAAAAAAAAATAAGATTTGGGTAAAATGAAGCTTGTATCTGATGTGCATCATTGGGTCATATTTTGTTGCTGAAGCTTGTGTTCTTACTTTCTGGTCTCATTTGGCAGTGCTGCTTTTTATTAGCACATCTGCTTTAATGGACACTTGTTTTATTTTCTTGGTAAGGAGGTTGTGAGCACCCTGACACATGAGCCAGGGAGATTGAACTGGTAGTTTATTCATTCATGGAGCCAACAAAATTAATTGAGCAATATATTTTTTATACCTATTTATTTGACTTCTGAGCAATTTCCATGAATAGTCAACCCTTTTTGCATCACCTAGAATAATTAATACAATACTTTTTGTTTTACAAAGATTTGCAAAATCCATGTATATTAATTTTTTTTTTTTTGAGACGAAGTCTCACGTTGTCACCCTTAGTAGAGTGCCATGGTGTCATAGCTCACAGTGATCTCAAACTCCTGGGCTTAAGTGATTCTCTTGCCTCAGCCTCCCAAGTAGCTAGGAATATAGGTGCCCACCCCAATGCCCGGCTGTTTTTAGAGATGAGGTCTCGCTCTGACTCAGGCTGGTTTTGAACCTGTGAGCTCAGGCAATCCACCTGCCTCAGCCTCCCAAGTGCTGGGATTACAGGTGTGAACCACCATGCCTGGCCCTGTGGTAAAAAAAAAAAAAAAAAAAGCACAGGTTCATAAATGACCACCTGTCACCTAAAAAGTGCTTGCCAGTTGGTGTAGGCAACTCAGGTCATGATCACCCCAAACACAGACCATACTTGTAGCCCTCCAAAGCTCACCTATGCACATTTCAATCCAGACATTACAATTTATTAGCTGTATGACTATCAGAAACATACTTAACCTCTCTGAACCTCGGTTTCTACATCTACAAAAGGGGGATAATTGTAGACATATGTAATACAGTCAGATGAAACAGAGGGACACTGGGAATGCCAAGGTAACACCATATGGATGTATTTGGGTGCAAAGCGTAAAGCTGGAGACTGCCAGAGGATAGGGAAGAAGAAGAAACTTCCCATGCCTTGAAGGACATTATGATCTACTCTTAAGCCAGAGTGGCGATAAGAAAAGATATAAAAATAGAAGGAAAAGTGTCTCTGAGTGTGCAGTGATAGCCACAAAGGTACAGAAAACCTGTGGCAGGTGTTACTATGACAGCTTTCTGGAGAATCGATTTTGGCTGAGTTTAAACTAAGGTTCACCTTCCAGTTCATAACCTGAATTGTACACATCTACAGTCCGGAATCTGCAGTTCTGAAATCTGTGATGCTCCCCAAACCATGATGAGAATTTTCAAACATTTTTCCTAAAAGAATTTGAAAACCTATGTTATCTTTTCACACATTTTAGATTAATATCCAAAATGTCTTTTTTTGACTAATAAACATATTTCGTAGTAAAATATACTCAGAATAATATCAAAGAAATGCAAATTAAAATCACAGTTGAGATACCTTACACATTCAGCAGAATGCTTAAAAATGTTAAACCTGTCATTATCCAATGTTGCTGTGGATGAAGAGTAACTGTAATTCTCATACATTATTATTTGGCAGTTTCTTTTTTTTTATTTTTTTCTTTTTATTGTTATTAAATCATAATTGTGTACATTGGTGCAATCATGGGGCACAATGTGCTGACTTCATATACAATCTGAAATATTTTCATTGAACTATTTAACATAGCCTTCATGCCCTTTTAATCACTATATGAAGACATTTATATTCT
>CAUYRH010141751.1:0-13353 GCA_963574655.1 Perodicticus potto | reverse complement strand
CCCGGCTATTATTTTGTTGCAGTTGTCATTGTTGTTTTAGCTGGCCCGGGCTGGGTTCGAACCTGCCAGCCTTGGTGTATATGGCCAGTGCCCTACCCACTGAGAAAGGGGTGCCACCCAACTAAAGTTAATTTTTTTTTTTAAGTTTTTTTCTTTTTTTTTTTTTTGCAGTTTTTGGCTGGGGCTGGGTTTGAACCTGCCACCTCCAGCATATGGGGCTGGCGCCCTACTCACTGAGCCACAGGCGCTGCCTTAAGGTTAATTTTTTAAGAAAGAAAAATATTTTTTATAAATTTAATGTAGCCCAAATATACAGTGTTCGTAAAGTCTACAGTAGTTTTCAGTAATGTCCTGAGCCTTCACATATTTATCACAACTCATTCACTGACATCTGTGTTAAATATTCTATATAGATGCACCATTCTTATCTTCTGTGCTATATTTTTACTGTGCCTTTTCCTATGTTTGGATATGTTCAGATACACAATTAGCTGCCATGTGTTACAACTGCCTAGAATATAGTAGCATGCTATGTAGATTTGTATAGCTTAGGAGCGATACTCAATAACATACAGCCTAGATGTACAGTAGCCTAAACCATCTAGGGCTCTGTAACTGACCTCAGTGATGTTTGTATAAGATGACCTTCACTTCTTAGAATGTATCCCCTTTGTTAAATGATAAGTGACTTTCTCTTTTCTTCTTTCACAATTTTTTAAAACATAAAAAAATTATATATAATTTATTCCATATAACATATATATAAAACATAGATTATATAAAATAATAATGATAGCAATGTGTTGAGTTTGTGACTTATGTAAGTTTAATGCTATAACAACAATAGCACAGAAAATTGGGGAGGGAGAATAGAGTTATATAGTAGTAAAGTTCCATATTCCACTTAAATAAATTAACATAGATGTAAAATATATTTTAATGAGTTAAAATGTATATTGCGAGCCCAAGAACAACCACTAAAAGTATAATTTTTTAAAGAGTTAAAAATTGTTACAGAAACTCAAATGGTAAATTAGAAAATATCAACTTAATCCAGAAGTAAAGAAACAAAAGAATGAAAAAGCATCAGTAATACAAAAACCAAAAAGGAAAATACAGTTAAAAATTCAGCCATATCAATAACAAATGTGAAATAATTTAAATCAAAGGCAGAGATTATTAGATTGAACTAAAATAAAACGACCCTATTATGTGCTGTCTACAGCAATACACTTTAGGTTCAGGATTTAAGTGGGTTGAAAGTAAAAAGGTTAAAAACGATATACTATGCAAACAGCAAGCATCAGGGAGCCGAAGTGATTACATTAACTCAGACAAACTAGACTGTAAGAAAAGTGGATGTTACTGGAGATAATTGGGGCTATTACATAATAATAAAAGGGTCTGTTCATCAGAAATATACATATAACTTGTACGAACCTAACAACAGAGCCCCAAAATACAGGAAGCAAAAAAAATGGGAGATTTAGAGGGACAAATAGAAAATTGAACAATAGTACCCCACTTCACTATCCATCATAGAATCGGTAGAACAAACAGAATCAACAAGGAAATAGAAGACTTGAATAACACTGCAAACAACCTATACTGTTAAATCATTTCTAAAGCACCCCACCCAACAAAAGCAAAGTAAACCTTGTAATGTGCATATGGCACGTTCTCCAGAAAAGACTCCTGTTTGGCCATAAAGTAGGCTTCAATAAATGTAAAAAGATGAAGTCATGCAATGTATAATCTCCGACCACAATGGAATTAAATGAGAAATCCATAATAATGCACATAGAAAATCCAATAGAATCTAACTTTTTTAAAGCAATGTAAGAATTTTCCATGTTTCCTTGGCCATATGGTCCATATGGTTAAAATCAATTTGTTTTTTTCTGCCAGTAAAAAAAAATAAATTAAAAATTAAATTTTTAAACAAAAATACCATTTATAAGTTCCTGTTCTGGGTTAAATGCTTCATTTTTACACCCTACTATCTGGAGCAATTAGTTGAAGAAATTGAAAATTAAATCTATTCAGGGGTCAATAGGCACTTGGGTTTCTTCCATGACTTGGCTATTACAAATTGGGCTGCAATGAATAATCTGGTGCAAATATCTTTTTTGCAAAGTGATTTTTGGTCTTTTGGATATACTATGCAGCCTTAAAAAAAGATGGAGACTTTACCTCTTTTATGTTTACATGAATGGACTTGGAACGTATTGTCTTAAGTCAAATATCTCAAGAATGGAAGAAAAATTATCTAATGTACTCAGTACTTCTATGAAACCAATTTACATTTACTTATACTTTCTTATGAAAGATAGATCACAACTATAGCCCAGGACGAAGGAGAGAAATGGAGTGGGAAGTGGTGGGTGAGGTTTGATAAAGGGGAGGGTAAATGACGGGACCACACCTTTGGAGCATATGACAAGGGTACATGTTAACTCTATCAAATATAGAACATGAATGTCTTAACACAATAATCAAGTAAATGAGGTGAAAGCGATATTAATTAGTTTGCTGTAAGCACTCCAAATTGTATAAAAAACATCAACACATTGTACCCCACATATGCATAAATGTATTCATGATCTATATGTATATGACTTAATTAAAAAAAAACAACTTACAATTATGTGTCTAATCCTGAATTAAGATCTATAGAAATCCTAAAGGCATTTGGATCTTTATTGCAGAAGCATCTTTAGGGGTAGGGAAAGTTATGTTACAGCCAACAGCATAAGACATGGAGAATACACAAAAATGCTAAAGAAATCCTTAACAAAGATTGTGCAAACATAGCAAAGGATTTATTCTTTATTAAAAAAAAAAAAGGAAAGTAAATAGTAGCAGGTGGACTGGGAAGAACCAGAGTTTGAAGTGCCACCAAACGCTTAGTGAGTTGACATTATCTTCCTTCCATTATCCTTGACTTAAATTCAATACAGTATGAAATCTGAAAGTTGCACTGTATTGCAGACAGTGAGAGTTTTCTTTTCTTTTTTTCTTTTTTTTTTGAGACAGAGCCTCAAGCTGTCACCCTGGATAGAGTGCTGTGGCATCACAGCTCACAGCAACCTCCATTTCCTGGGTTCAAGCGAGTCTCCTGCCTCCGCCTCCCAAGTAGCTGGGACTACAGGCGCCCGCCACAACACCTGGCCATTTTTTAGTTGCAGCCATCATTGTTGTTTGGCTGGCCCAGGCTGGATTTGAACCCGCCAGCTCAGGTGTACGTGGCTGGTGCCTTAGCCCACTGAGTCGCAGGCGCCGAGCCGTGAGAGTTTTCAAAAGCCCTCTAGTTCTGGCATGGAGGGTGGGGAAAAAACTCCTAATTCTGAGTGAATATTTAAATCACCATTTCCTCTACTCTTTGACATCTGAGTCCTCAGGCAATTCTCTTTATTTTTTTTTTTTTTTGAGACAGATCCTCAAGCTGTCTACCTGGATAGAGTCCTGCGGCATCACAGCTCATAGCAACCTCCAATTCCTGGGCTCAAGCAAGTCTCTTGCCTCTGCCTCCTGAGTAGCTGGGACTACAGGCACCCGCCACAATGCCCGGCCATTTTTTGGTTGCAGCCACCATTGTTGTTTGGCGGGCCCAGGCTGGATTCAAACCCACCAGCTCAGGTGTACGTGGCTGGCGCCTTAGCCCGTTGAACCACAGGCGCCGAGCCAGGCAATTCTCTTTAGGTGGTAGCTTTTGCTACTGCTGGAGACCAGAAGAACCAAAACTCAGAATAAGGGACCTTCCTCTCCAATAGATATAACTGCATTTCTAAAGCTACATTCTTACTGTTTTTGTTGGGTTTTTTATGTGCCTTCCCTCCAGTTAGGACATGGAAGTGTGTGATAGACTTATGTAACTAGAGTCCATGTTTCTGGACAGAGGCCCATTAAAAACATGCCACAAATTAATAAGTCCTGGGTAGATGGCAATGAGAAGAGGTCTGCAAGATAGACATTGTTTATATATTCCAGGCTTATCTTAACTAGTGTAAGTATAAGTATGGCTGCTACTGTGCTTAGCATATCAAAGACTGAGAACAGAATTAATTGTTAGACCACTGTGTAGGTTCGAGACACACGTGGAGCAGATCTGCTGAGCACACAATGGTTCAGAGCTCCTACTTGCATACAACTTATACTGGAACCACAGAACACAGAAAAAAGGTTGGATTCTACAGGCTGATCCAGATCAGTTAAGTTTCCTACTGAAAACAAAAATATCAACATTTTCCATAAAATTTAAGAAAGGTTCAGAGTCTTACAACATAAAATTTAAAATTTGGGCTGGGTGCCAATTGCTCAGTGGTCAGGGTGCTGGCCACATGCTTCAGGGTTGGTGGGTTCAAACCCCACCCAAGCCTGCTAAACAATGAAAAAGTAGCTGGACACCTATAGTCCCAGCTACTAGGGAGGCTGAGGCAAGAGAATCTCTTGAGCCCAAGAGTTTGAGGTTGCTGTGAGTGATGACACTACGGCACTCTACCGAGGGTGACAAAATGAGACTCTGTCTCAATTAAAAAAAAAAAAAAAAAAAAGAAATGTGAAGATATAGTCCAAAATTACTCGGCATTTGAAGAACCGTGAACATTTCCACTCCTCCTAAATAAGACAGTCAACAGACACTCGTGCCAATATGAAACAGATTTGTTGGAATTATCTGACAAAATCTGAAGCAGGTATTTAAAAACACTCAAAGAAACAAATGTGATTTTTTTCCTACAAATTTTAAAACAAGTTGTCAGCAAAGAAATTGAGATAAAAGAAAAGAACCAAATGGAAAATTTAGGCATGAGAAATAAAATAACCACAACAAAAACCCTCACTGAATAACTTAAGTGTGAGAATGGAAGTGACAGATGGTTGCTTTACGATGGATCTGTAGAAATTATCCCTTATTGACAACAGTGAGAAAAATGCTGAAAAAAGAACAAGGATAGAGGGACCCAAGGAAACCAAGAAAATCTAAAATTCTTGGTATCAAAGAAGGAGAGGAGAAAGAATGTGGTATCAAAAACAAAAAAAGTAATTGAAGAAATCATTGCTGAAAACTCCAGAATCTGACAAATGGCTGAAACCCAAAGATTTCAGAAGTTGAGTAAAACTCAACAGGGTAACCCAAAGTAGTCTAGGACAGACACATCAATACCAAATTGCTAAATACTAAAGACTTTAGCACTATGAACCAAGGCCCTTGGCCCCTTAAAGGTTCTCTGCAGAATCACTGTCATGAGGCAGATTGATTGATAGGAAAAAGTGAGCATACAAATTTATCTAACATGTATACCACAGGAGCCTTCAGAATGAAGACTGAAAGATACAGGGGCAATTGTCCATTTTTATGCTTATGTTCAACAAAGTAAGGACACCTGTGTAGAAACGTGAGTAGACATCAAAGGTCTGATCTAAAGCTAACAGACTGAGTGGGGACACCCAGCAAGTACTGTCTGGAGATGCTTTTTGGCCGCTCTGAGCATCCTTCCTCTGCATATGGGCTAGGATTCTAACCGGATCTTATGACAGGTAGATCAGGTAATTTCTTTATAGCCAGTTTCTATAGAATAATTTTAGGGTTTATGGCTGGCTTCTAGGAAAAGGGCTTCTGGATTTTAGAACCTGCTTTGGGGAAGAGGGATTGTAGTTTCCATGGCTAGCTTCAGAGGAGAATGGGACTGAGGCAAGAGAGCAGTGAAAAGTCAGAGAAAAACTTCTGCTTCCAAGGATGATACTGAGGCCTTGTCCCTGGGTACTGTTTTCTGAGCCCCAGTGAGACAAAAAACAAAAATTCAAAAGTTGCCAGATAAAAGTACCACATTACTTATAGAGGAGCAATGATTCAATTATGGTAGTTTTCTCATCAGAATCCACAGAGGGCAAAAAAAAAAAGTCATGTTTTTAAAATACTGAAAGAAAAGAACTGTCAACTTAGAATTCTGTATTCATTGAGAATATCCTAGAGAAATAAAATATTCTCAGATGATGGAAACTAGGAATTTGTTGTTAGCAGATCTTCCCTTTAAAAAAAATCACTAAAAGGAAAGATTAAGATGGAAAGGGAATGATACCAGAAGGAAATCTGGAGTATCAGAAAGGAAAAAAATCAAGAGAAATGGTAGGTATATAAGAAAATAGAATAGACTATCCTCTGCTTAAGTTCTTTAAAATATGTTTGTATCTGTAAGGAAAAATAAATGTGACAATTTCTGATGGGATTTTCCATATATGTAGATTATGTAGATGTAGATGTAATATACTATGAGAATGCTGTAGCATAAAATGGAAAAGATAGAGGAATATATAAGGTGTTGTCAATTTTACATTCCAAGTGAAATGATGAAATACTGATTTTCAGTAGATTGAGATACATTACATAATAAAAAGATAAATTCACTAAGAAGATAAAACAGTTCTAAACATGTGTGCAGATATACAACATAAATGAAGCAAGGCCAGACAGAACTGAAAACAAATAGATAAACCCACAGGTAACCTCCACATTCAGTACTAGTAGTATTTGAACATTCTAGACAGAAAATCAACAAGGATATAGAAAAAATAGCCAAAGCTAACCAATTGGATTTAATTGACATTTACAGAAAATTCTACCTAAAAACAACAGAATGCACAAAAGCGCATAGTACCTTCGTAAAAAGGACATGTTCTGGATCATAAAACAAACCTTAATGAGTCTACAACATTTGAAGTTATTCAAAGTATCTTCACAGATTCCATTCAATTAAACTAGAAAGTGAATTCACAAAGATAACAGGAAAATATTCAAATCCTTGGAAGTGAAACCAAATACCTTTATGTGAATTACCATGGCAAATACCATGCCATGAATTAAAGAGGAAGTTTCAAGGGAAATTGGAAAACATTTGCATTGAGTAAAAACAAAAAAAACAACATAGCAAAATTTGTGGAATTCAGCTAAAAGACTGTTTAGAGGGGAATTTATAGCTTTAAGTTCTTATATTAGAAAAAAAGAAACCTCAAATCATTAATACAAAATTCCACATTAAGATCTGGAAAACACGGGCGGTGCCTGTGGCTCAGTGAGTAGGGTTCTGGCCCCATATGCTGAAGGTGGCGGGTTCAAACCTGGCCTTTGCATAACTGCAAAAAAAAAAAAAAAAAAGATCTGGAAAACAAAGAGTGAAGAAGCTCAAATCAGGTAAAATCATGGGAATCATAAAGAGTAGCAATCAATGAAACTGGAAACATAAAACAAGAAAAGAAATTAATGAAACCAGAATGTAGTTCTGTGAAAATATTGATAAACTTAGGAAACCTCTGGCAAAACTGACAAAGCTAAAAAGAAAGAAGATACAGTTTGCCAGCATCAGGAATTGAAATCTATTGTGGGTTATAGGGCTTTTAGGATAGGAGGTGAGTGTTAGAAACAACCCTGTGGGCGTACAGCTGAGATGTAATGGACCACTTATTCCAGAAGCACAAACTATCCTTATCTGCCCAGGATAAAATAAATAGCCAGAACGGTCTTATGACCATTAAAGTAATTGCCTTAACAGTTCAAAAAATGAAAAAAAAACTCTGAAAAAGAAATTTCTAGGCCTAAATGATTTTACTGGTTAATTGAAAAATAAATTTAAATAAAAAATTATAACAATACTACAGAATCTTTTCCAGATTATTGAAGATAAAGAAATTAATCCTAACTCACTTTATGAGGCCAGCATTAATCTGATACCAAAATATGATAAGAAAAAAATCACATGGTAGGCTTGGTGCCCGTAGCACAGTGATTATGGTGCCAGCCACATACACCCAGGCTAGCAGATTTGAACCTGGCCCAGGCCAGCTAAACAACAATGACAACAGCAACAACAGAAAAAAATAGCTGGGCATCTTGGTGGATGTCTGTAGTCCCAGCTACTTGGGAGGCTGAGGCAAGAGAATCACTTAAGCCCATGAGTTTGAATTTGCTATGAGCTGTGATGCCACGGGCACTCTACCGAGGATGACATAGTAACGGTCTGCCTCAAAAAAAAAAAAAAAAAAAAAAAGAATAACATGCTATTTTTGTTGGATATAAAAAGGTTGCCAAAAATGTATGCACATTTTAAGAAAAGAATAAACTGGGTGGCACCTGTTACTCAGTGGGTAGGGCTCTGGCCCCGGCCAAACTGCAAACAAAATAGCCAGGCGTTGTGGCGGGCGCCTGTAGTGTCAGCTGCTCGGGAGGCTGAGGCAGGAGAATCACCTAAGCTTAGGAGTTGGAGATTGCTGTGAGCTGTGATACCACCTCACTCTACTGAGGCAACAAAGTGAGACTCTATCTCTGAAAAAAAAAAAAAGAAGGAAAAGAAAAGAATAAGCTATATTAAAATGTTAAGAATACATAGCTATAACAAAAAATGAGTACAAATCACATCGACCATCTCATAATAGCAGAAGTCAAAGGTGACTTGAATATTACAAATTTAATACAGTGTTTTCCTTTCTTAAAATGTGTATACAGTTTTTGGCACCCTCTGTATATGTAAAAATACAAAATATGTTAGAAAATTGACTCTAGCAATATATAAAAAGAATAATGCAAGTGAAATTTACACATGAAATGCACAACTGGCTCAGTACTCTGAAATTAAAATAATAGATCACATTAACAGTGTAAAAGAAAAAAAGCTTTGTGGTCATCACAATTTTTGCAGGAAAATTATTTGATGAAATACTGCATCCATTCACAATAAAACTCATAAGAAACTAGGATAGAAAGAAACTTCCTCAGCCCAAACAATGACATATGGGAAAATCTTATAACTAAGAATACACTTAATTGTTCAATACTTAATGATTTTCTCTTAAGATTGCCAACAAACTTTTAACACCCTCTATTAAATGTCTTAGTAGAAGTTCTAATCAGTGAAAAAGCCAAGAAAATAATTAAAAGTACACACTTTGAAGAGGAAGAAGTAACACCATTTGCAAGAGGCATGCTAGTCTACATAAAAGTCATAAGAAATCTAAAAAAGTCTTTTAGAACTAATAAGCGAATTCGAAAAATCACAGGATATAAGACCAGCACATTAATCAAATGATTTCTGTTAAGTAGAAATGTACATAGGAAAACAAAATTTTTAAACATTTAAAATGACTAAAAAATTGAAATATTTAGGCATAAATATAAGAAAGCACTCTTTATATGAATCTTTCCAAAGCAAGACAGCAGCATAGAAAACAAAAGAAAACAAAAACAACTAACACCTCTGATTAAAAAAATCCTTACTATGTTCCCTGAATAGAGGACTCAACATGTAAATTCTTCACAGATTGACATACAGATTTAATGAAAATCAATTCAAAACCTAGCAGAAATTTTTGTACATAGGGACAATATATTCTATAATTTATTTCTTTGGAAAGGCAAAGGTATTAGAGCATGCAAAATAATTTTGAAAAAGAACAACTAGACATCCATATGTAAAAATATTGACATAAATAATTTAAAAGTAAAGATTGATAAAAGACATGAGCAGACACTTTAGCAAAGAACAAATAAGTATGAAAAATAGGCACACTACAAGATGATCAATAGCTTTAGTTATCATGGAAATGCAAATGAAAATCACTATGATAACTGCTATCCACTTATTTTAAGTATAGAATAATTAAAAAATACTGACAGTAGCAAGAATAGTGAAAGATGTGAATTAACTTGAACTTTTGTAAATTGCTGATTGAAATGCAAAATTATACAACTACTCTGGAAAATAGTTTGGCAGTTTCTTATTTGAAATAGCTTCTAAAATGTGACCTAGTGGTCCATTACTGGATATTCATGCTATACAGAGGAAAATTTATTTCTATGTTGAAAACTTGAACATTAATATTTATAGAAGTTTTATTCATAATTGCTAAAAATTGGATACCACCCTTATGCCCTTCAATTGATTAATAGATAAACAAACTGTGGTACATCCCTACAATGAAATAATATTTATGAATAGTAATTTACTTTTAATATATTCAACAACTTGTACAAATCCCAAGGGTATCTTGCTAAGCAAAGGAAGCCAGATTCAAAAGGTTACATAGTGTATGATATCATTTATATGACATTTTGAATAAATTAAAATCAAACACACAAAATGAAGAATTGATTGGCAATTACTGGCAATTGATTGGCAATTGGCAATTTTCTGTGAGAATTTACACACTTATTTTTAAATGTATCTAATATGCATATAACCAAAAATGGACAATATTGTTAATAAAAAAGAACAAGTTTGAAAGACTTGCTCTATTGGCTATCAGTATTTATTAAAAAGCTACAATGATTAGGATTGTTACAAAGGTACACTAATAAATGGATGTAATTGGTTATAGAGTCTATAAAAAGGCTAAGCATATACAGCAGTGGTTCTCAACCTTCCTAATGCCATGGCCCTTTGATACAATTACTGTAGGTCACAACCCACAAGTTGAGAACCCTGATATATGGATATTAGAGTTTTGAAAAGCAGTAAGGAAACATAATCCTCTTAGTAAGAAGTGTTGGAATAATCGTGCACCCATATGAAAAGACAAGAAACTTGACCTCTATTGCACACAGTGCCGAACTGTGGTGGATTATGGATTTAAATATGATGGGCAAAACAATGAAACTTCTGAGAATTTTTGTCTGCCTGACTTCAGAGATAAAAAAAATTTAATAGAACTTTAAAAGCACTCTTTATATGAGTCTTTCCTAAGCAAGATAGCAGCATAGAAAGCCCAGGATACTCCTTCCGCCCCCTGCCCATAAACTCACCAATTCAACAACAATGCATGGGCAAATTCCCTGTGAAATCCAAAATTCTGAAAGTAATTGAGGGGCTCCTCCATCCTGAGTAAGTACCAAGCTAATGCCATCAATAGTCAGTAAGGAAATTTGAGATACTTCTTACTATAATTCCTACCCTTGGCATAGTGCCATACTATTATTTCAAAAACCCCCAGCTCCGTGCTTTTCTCTGGGAAAGGAAAGATGTGGTCTTTATACCCCCAAATCCAATTTTTATGGAAGATACATTCAGGACTGGATTCTCAGAGTATTGATAAACCTATATAATGTTGCCACTATTGAATCAGAGAGGGCAGTTTCACAGTTTGATCCAGCAACTAGTCATTACATCCCTTCTTCTAGCTTAATGAAGACTGAAATAGGCAAAAAAAAAAAAAAAAAAAATCTCAAGGCATCCAATGACCCAGCTTTCTTCTGGGGTTCCTGAGGAACTGACTGCGTCTTCCTTGTTCTCAGAACACCGATAACACACACTATACTCCAGGCACATGGGAGCTGTTTAAAACAAGAACATAGCTTTGACCAGCACAAAGGTAGCACAGGCTCCAAACATGTCAGGCCATGCTGATTGATAAGACTCTCTACATGTGTGAGGTCAGTCTGTGCCTATTGAGAGAGGAATGTGTTTTGTCTAATGTGCAGCTAATAACACCAAAAGTAAAGGAAAATGAAGAAACAGAGTAATATATCTGAAACAATAGAATAAGATAAATCTCCAGAAATTGACTCTAATGTAATGGAGGTGTGTGATTTATCTGAAAGAAAATTTAAAATTGCCATTATAAAGATGTTCATCAAGGTCAGGAGAATAATGTGTGAATAAAGTGAGAATTTCAACAGAGATAGAAAATATAAAGTATGAAATAGAAATTGCGAAGCTGAAGAATATAATAACTGAAGTGAAAAATTCACTTGAGGGTTTCAACAGCAGACTAGCTCAAGCAGAAGAAAGGAACAGTGAACATGAAGACAGGTTAGTGGAAATTAGAGGAGTAAGAAGAAAAAATAGTGAAAAGAACATATATGAGATCTTTAAGTACATCACGCATTATGGGAATCCTAGGATAGGGAAAGGAACAGAAAGCATATTTTAAAAAATCAGAGCTAAAATTTTCCTAAATCTGGAGAAGGAAATGATCATCTAGATCCAGGAAGCCCCAAGGACAATAAATACAAGGAATTCAAAGAAATGTATACTTAGACACATTATAATCAAATTGTCAAGTCAAAACAAAGAGAGATTTTTGAAAAACTGTAAGAGAAAACCAACTTTTCACACATAAGGGTACCTTATAAGACTATCAGTAGATTTTTCAGCAGAAACCTTATTGGCCAGAATGGATTAGAATGATATATTCAAAGAACTTCAAAACAAAAGAAAACATTCAACCAAGGATTCCATACCTGGAATAATTGTCCGTTAATAATAAAGGAGCAGTGAAGATTTTCCCAAACAAATGCTGAAGGAATTCATTAACACCAGTCCTGCCTTACAAGAAATGCTAAAAGAGCCTTTCAGAACATAGATGGCACGAGGAAATAAAAAACTTATTAGTAAAGATAAGTGTATAAACATATACAAAATACTATATTATTATAATGGTGGTGAGTAAATTACTTTTAATCCCAGTATAAACTTTTTAAAAGGTTAACTATAACTATATGTTAATGGATACAAAATATAAATGGATGTAATGGACATATTTTATCTTTAAAATAAAATATATTTAAACCCATATAGACTGAAAATGAAGGATGGAAAAACATATTTCATGCAAATGGTTACCAAAAGAGAACAGAGATGAATGTATTTACATCAAACAAAATTAACTTTAAGTCAAAAACTGCCTTGAGACAAAGAAGAGCATTATATAATGATAAAAGAGGAAGAGGTCAATCCACCAGAAATATATAAGTATAAGGCACCCAACATCAGAACACCTATGTATATTAAGGAAACATTGATGGAAATGAAGCTTTAAGGAAACATTGATGGAAATGAAGCTAGAAACAGACAGCAATACCGTAATAGTAGAAGACTTTAATAACTCACTTTTAATAATAGATGGCACAACCAGACCAAAATAAACAAAGAGACAGTAGACTTGAACAATTCTGTAGACCAAATGGAGCTAACACATACATAGAACATTTCACCCAACAGCAGCAGAATGGTCATCTTTTTCAAGTGCAAATAAAACACTCTTCAAAATAGATCACATGTCATGTCACAAAGTAAGCCTGAGCAAACTTACAAAGATTGAAGTCATCCCTATTATATTTTTCAACAATAGTAAAACTAGAAATCAAAAGCAGAAGGAAAACTAGAATATACACAGATACCTTACAATTAAACAACACACTTTTGAACAACCAATAGGTCAAAGAAGATAGCTAAAGTAGAAAGTATCTTGAGAATAAAATGAAATGCAATGAAAATATAAATGCAACATTATAGGGTGCAGCAAAAGTAGCTGTATGAGAGGGAAATTTATAGTGATACATACTTACATTAAGAAAGAAGAAAGGAA
>CAUYRH010141750.1:0-42091 GCA_963574655.1 Perodicticus potto | reverse complement strand
TAACTATTTTCCAAAATATGCTTTGTTTTGCTTAAGCAAGTAATGTAATATGACTTCTTTACTATTTAAAAATTATTTTTGTTTATTTACTGAATAATAGTATCTTTTCCTTAAATAGATGTGAACACAAATGATAATTAAAATTAATTGTTTGCATTCTTTGATGAAATGTTAGATTAATCTAGAATAAAATTCTAATAACTCTAATTACATGCACTAATAATTTTTAGCACATATTAAAGTATAAAAATATTTTTGTCTTTTCCTAATTATTTGTAAACTTTGAAATTTTCTGGGCTCTTAAAACTTTGTAATGTTCTAACTTTCTTATTTAAGTAAATATTTTCTTATTTAACTAACTTGTGTAAAAAACATAAATTGATATAATATGTGCCATTGATATACTGCCATTAAAAATAAAAATGTGGCCTGCTGTCTGAGTTCACTAATTATATTAATATGCCTCACATATTATAGTGAGACAGTCAGGATAAATAAAAGAATCAGCATAATCCTGTGAGTGCAATGATGGAAGTATTAATGACTTCTTTGGGATGTTTAAGATTAAATGTTTTCAGTATAGTGATACTTATTATTTTATTCTTAAAATTAAACAAACATTTATATATTTCAATGAGTGTATAAATAATGTTTAATTGATTTGATTAAATTATATTATATAAAATATTAATTTATTCTATTCTCTTTTATTTTTCTTTAAAGATCTCAAAATTGATGATCAGAATCCTTCAATTATTCAAATAATTGCTCACACTTAGTCAGAAAAGCCAAAGCATAAATATTACAATAGCTATTCCTTTAAAGGACAAGGGCAAAAACTCAAAGGTTTGAGACTAATTTATGCTACAGGCAGCACATCTTGAATATAAAGCAAAAGAATGTCGCTGAACTTGCTGAACTGTTGTCAATCACTTGTCTCGGTCTTAGTTTTAATACTGATATTCTCAGGGAATAGAAAATTCTTTCTGTGTCCTATTCATACGAAAAAAATATATAGCTTATATTCCCCTAGGCCAACAATGTTATTTTGAATTAAATATTAAGTTTATCAAAATTAATCAAATTAAAATCATGTAAGTGCTTCACTTGAATTTACTTCATATAGTTTGTGAAAATGCATTTGGAAAATTTAAACTGTTACTGAGAAATCCCTAATCTCATGTTTAATTATATATATGTTATATATATATAAATTTAGGAATATCATATATTTTTGCTTTTTCAATGAATTGGATTAACTCTCTGCTGTTTCTTCTCATTATATGTATGGTGAATAAAAACAAGATGCAAATAAAAAAAGACACCATGATTTTACCATTCAGAAGTAGCCACTGGTACATTTTCTTCTTTAATCATTCCAATCTCACTGTCTTTCTCTGCTCAGCCTCTGAGTGAGGACAGTGTTCAGCTTCCCTTCAATGTGGCCCTGTGAATCTTCTGGGAGTGTAATGGGCCACTGCCCAATATGTGCTTACAAGCAGGACCCTTGGGACTTTGTACTCGGGTCTCCTATTTATCACCTTGCCAGAATAGTTTTGTGATCACCAGGCCACAGGAACCCAGTTCTCCTCTATCCACCAAAAGTACCATTGTAATAATTTTTCTCTTAATTCCAAAAGCATGAGGAAATATTTCAAAATCTCAAATTATATTTAATGTTTGAGAAAGATAAAGGCAAATAGTAAAATAGTAGTTCAATTGCTGATATATCTGTGGGCCCTTTACTAAGCCAACTCTCCGTTGGCTGAATCACTTCATTCTGGCCAGTGGAAACTAATCCATAACTTCCTTTCTCTCCCTGCCCTCAGAATAACCCAGTCCTTGTATAAAAGTTTAGGCCAAATTTCTTCTTTTTCTATCTATAGAAGAAATAATCCTCTTCCTGAACCTAAAATTTACCTTATTTTGCCTTAGGGCTTAACTCAATTAAAATGGAACTATTAAGAGAATCTACTTTATTGAGATGTGATTGACATTCAGAAAGCTTGGATATTTAACATATACAACTTGACATGTTGGGAGATAAATATAGGTCTATTTGTTTATTGCAGGAAAAATTTCATAAATTTCCACAGCTGTCCATGTAACCATATGATGCCATAAACCATCACCTCATAATCTGAAATTGGACTTTGGACTTGACTTTACAAACAAATAATGTAACTTAGTTGTAAGTACCCTCATACTAACTCAAAATAAAATAAAACAAGCTATGTAAAATGCTAATGCAGTGGGTGGCCTATAGTAAGTGCTTGATAAAGATAACTAATAATAAAAACTTCAAATTATTCTGCTTTACATAAAAGTATGTATGAATGATATGAAATTGAATGCAGCATGTTTCTTTTTTTTTTTGGATGGGGCTGGGTTTGAACCCACCACCTCCAGCATATGGGGCCATCGCCCTACTCCTTTGAGCCACAGGCATGTTTCTTTTAATAATAAATGATTTACTGCATTTTTTCCTATCTGTGTCTTTCTATAGACATATATGTGATCTAGTTCACTTTGCATTTTATCAAACATTTCTTAAATAATTTTTAAAAGTCATTTATGATAAAATAATTTTTTGTGTCAGAATATATGTTGAATGATTCCTCAAGAGTTTTATTAATGTTGTTTATTTAATATGATTATTTTGATAACTATTTAATACTTTCCATCTGAATATATGAAAATAATATTAAATAGGGGGATTAAATGAGGCGTTTTTTAAAGTTCTTATTAATTCTTCAAAAGCATAACTAAAAATATTAAAACAGTGACTTTTCTAGTCATAATAGGCAGTGCAAATGAAGTTTGAAAATGCCTTATTATGTTTATACAATTTCATAAATTTATAAAGATATTATATTTGTAAATTGATCTTATTAAAACAATATAACTACATTTGTATATTTATTGAACTGTTATATTAGCATTCATAAATAATTTGTGTATTTTTACATTATCATAGGATTCATTTTAATTATTTTAATAGATTTTTATATGATAATAACATGTTATTTGTTTATAGAGAGTATATTGTTCTATGTTTTACTGATTTTATTTGTGCCAATGGATCCATATTTGAACATTTTATACCCAAACTTTCAGTGTTTCTTTTTTTTTGCCTTTGTATTTAAAAAGATATTAGATATTGATGCCCATATGCAAATTATTCCAACACTTAGTGTCTTACTTAAACAAACATTTATTGTATCATATTTTCTAAGTTCAGGGACCTGGATGAAGTTTAGCTCAGTCATGATCCTAGATCTTATAAAGCTGAAATTAAGGGGAAGAACAGTACTGCAATTATCGTAAGGCTCAAGTGGCAGAGGATAATCCTTCAAGATAATTAAGTACCTGTTGGTAGTTCCTCACTTGTTGATAGAGACCTTAGTTTCTCTCTGGCTAGAGGCTTCTCTGTAGGGCAACCCACCTGCTGTTACCTGGTGTTCATCAAAAGCAGCAAGTAAGGAGCAAGGAAGGGTGAAGTAAAGCAGGTGATAAGGAAGTCACAGTCATTTGGTAACCTGATGCTAGGTTATTAATATTCTGGTTTCTCTTTAGATCATATAAATCTGCTGCCTTTTACTATTTACTAATACTACTCTATCACTTTGTTGTATTTTTTGTTTAAAATTAACTCACAATACAGGGCAGACACTCAAGGGGGAAGGGTTGCATATTTATATCTGTGTGTGTGTGTGTGTGTGTATGTATAGTCAAATATCATTAAAAGTTATAAGGCTATCTGCCACAGAGGTCTTTCGCAATCTTATAACAATTTTATGTGAATGGATGTCTGCGTATATAACATCCTTTTTTGACTTTTGTGTTTTTGGTAGATTTTCAAATTTAATTTGTACCTTTTTGTTAAGACATGTTGATATTGGCTCAGCGCCTGTGGCTCAACGGGCTAAGGCGGCAGCCAAGTACACCTGAGCTGGCGGGTTCGAATCCAGCCCGGGCCCACCAAACAATAATGACGGCTGCAACCAAAAAATGGCCGGGCATTGTGGCGGGCGCCTGTAGTCCCAGCTACTTGGGAGGCGGAGGCAAGAGACTCGCTTGAGTCCAGGAATTGGAGGTTGCTGTGAGCTGTGATGTCACAGCACTCTATCCAGGGTGACAGCTTGAGGCTCTGCCTCAAAAAAAAAAAAAAAAAAAAGACCATTGGGCAGCACCTGCGGCTCAAGGAGTAGGGCGCCGGTCCCATATACTGGGAGTGGTGGGTTCAAGCCTGGCCCCAGCCAAAACTGCAAAAAAGAAAAAAAAAAAGACAACCAGACCATCTCATGGCGGTGCCCGTTGCTCCATCAGCAGGGTGTTGGCCACATACACCAAGGGTGGCAGGTTCGAATCCGGCCTGGACCTAGTAAACAACAACAACTGCAACCAAAAAAAAGAATTAGGGTGTCACCCATGGGTCAGTGGGTAGGGCACTGGCCCCATACACCAAGGGTGGGGGATTCAAACACAGTCCTGGCCAAACCCTGGCGTTGTGGCGGGCACCTGTAGTCCCAGCTACTCCAGAGGCTGAGGCAAGAGAATTGCCTAAGCCCAGGAGTTGGAGATTGCTGTGAGCTGTAACGCCACAACACTCTACCCAGGGTGACAAAGTAAGACTCTGTCTCCAAAAAAAAAAAGACGCTCAAATTTTTCTGTCCTGTTCGCTGTCTGCTCATGTCCGATTTTCCGTGAACTACCATCCATTTACCCTTAGCTCAGTTCACTGAGCAGCACACATTTCTGAGACCCGGGAGGTAATCTGGAGTCAGCGCCCATCATTCTGCAACCTCAATCCGGCACGGAGGAGAGAACGCCTTAATTCAGGAGTCCGGAGAACCTGGGTAATTCCAGGAAAGCCTACTAAAATCAGGAGCTTTAATGAAAGCTGTAAGTACTAACTTTGAAAAATTCCCAAGTCTTCACCTAGAGCGGAGGTACACATACAAGTCAAGCCACTGCCTATTTCTTCTTCTTTTTTTGAGACGAAGTCTTGCTCTTGCTCAGGCTGGTCTAGAACCTGTGACTTCAGGCAACCTAGCCGCCTCTGCCTCCCAGAGAGCTGGGATTACAGGCGTGAGCCACCACGCCTGGCCTCTCACCATCCATTTCTTTCTTTCTTTCTTTTTTTTTTTTTTTTTGAGACAGAGCCTCAAGCTGTCACCCTGGATAGAGAACTGTGGCATCACAGCTCACAGCAACCTCCAATTCCTGGGCTCAAGCGAGTCTCCTGCCTCTGCCTCCCAAGTAGCTGGGACTACAGGCGCCCGCCATAACGCCCGGCCATTTTTTTTGGTTGCAGCCACCATTGTTTGGCGGGCCCGGGCTGGATTCGAACCCTCAGCTCAGGTGTACGTGCCTGGCACCTTAGCCCGTTGAGCCACAGGCGCCGAGCCTCACCGTCCACTTCTTACACTAAAGCACGCCTAGGGCATGACCCACCAGATAATTCGACCAATCACTGCTGTGGTACTGGTATTCTTCCCCCTCTCTCCCCCTCAGCGCATCAGTGATTGCTGCACTCGCCAATCTGCCGCGGAAGAAAAAGCTTGATTACCATTGGGTACGACGTCCTTCCATCACTGCCTGAGCCCGCCTCACCTCGAGGGTGGAAAGCCCCGGATGTCTTGTGCAGCCCAATCATTCCTCAATGATTGACAAGGTGGTTGTCCAATGGAGCGCAGTTTTCTGTAGCCACGCAGGGGCTGAGTCTACCGACCTTGTTTGTATTCGGTTCTCACCCGGTTCTGGCCGTGGGTAGCTGGTGGGGGTTGCCGCAGAGCCTGAGTGGAGATGAGCCCGAGTGGACAGGCTGCAGCCGCCACTCTTCAGCTCAAGCCGAGAGATTCGCCTCCGCAGCGATCCCCGGCTGCGTCGGGGTGTGGCCGGGCGCCCAGTCCTTGCATGAGGCCTGCTCCTGGTGTGGGTCCTCGGACAGGGCTCGGGGGTCCCGCATTCGCAGGGAGGGTCTGGAGGAGCATTTCATGAACTCCACAGAGCACCAAACTTGGGCGCTGGCATGCAAAATGAATTAGAGCCCCGGAATTTACCCTCCAGGACACCCCGTCCCCACATTCCTTTTCCTAACTTCCCCGGCCCCGCCCCAGGACTGTCCTGGAGACGATTTAGGGTGGCCTGAGCTCTCAAACCACCGTCCGAAAGCTGAAACACACACCCCTTGTCTTTCCACATTCCCAGGCCTCAGGTAAAATCCAGCAGATCCACACACACCCAGCACACACCCATTTTCTCACTTCGGTGTCTTTGGAGTTGGGTTGACCTTGGAGAAGGTGTAAAGAGATCACACCTTTCCTCACCGGTTCTGGTCCTTTTCTGTTATGCCCCAGGCACTCCAGCTGGGTGGAGTTGGCCAGAGTAGCTCTGAGTAGGTGTGAAACGTGAAATCTCGTCGTGGACACACCACTTGGCCTGTTGTTTCCATTTCCCACCCAGGTCTGGCCTCCTGGAGGCTCCACACCCCTGGGTGACCCTACCCACCTGGAATGTTTGGTGCTGATGGTGGCCTGGGTCCTCCACTAGTGAAACTCTCAGACCAGGGTTACTGAACTGCGTTAAATAGTCTGCAATGAGGGTTTTTGCAAATCTCCTTTTTCTACTAATACTTTCTATTAATACTTACTTTTTGTGGAGTGCTCCACAAGGGGACAGGCTGTACTGACAAGCTGTCAGGCATATAGCTCCTTCAGTGATTGAACATATTCACCTGAGATGTTCTTTGGTTCTCTTGTAGCCAGCTTCAATGATACCATGAGTTAAATTTCAGTAGAAGCAGCAGCTGGCAAGGGGAATAAAATTAAGAATATTGTTCCAGGGAGAAAAGGTTCAATAAAAGAAGCAGGAGAAAGGAGGCAGAGCACATAATCTTCAAATTTGAATATTGGATGGGGTGAATTGGCCCATTTATGCTTTCAGACATCTATTGAGCCTGTCTCCATATAAAGCACTCTATGGTAGATGATGTAATCAGAATGAAATAGACTTGCTTTCTACTTTCAGGCAAGGTGACATGAGGATTGCTAACTTTTTGGAGTGCATTTTCAATGCAGAGCACTGTACTTGTGGAAAAGGAATTTTCATAACCTTGGCAAGAGTGCAGCCATTTTAAAAAACCAGCAGTCCCCTCTTCAGATTCCTGGAGGGCCTCAAGGCCAGAGTTCCTAGAAACACCCTACCCATGCCCTAGCCAGGTCTCGCACTGAGTGATACTCAGGACTTACTTCCCCGTTTCAGCGAGGCCGATGGGGCTAATAGAAGCCTTTTGCAACTGTGTGGGAGTTGAACTGACACCTGATCAGTCTCCATTCTGCTTTTCCCCTCCATTAAGTCTTTCCTTGAGGAGGGTGCTGGCCACATACACCAAGGCTGGCAGGTTTGAGCCTGGCCCAGGTCAGCTAAACAACAATGACAACTGCAACACCCAAAATAGTCGTGTGTTGTGCCATGCGCCTGTAATAGTGCCAGCTACTCGGGAGGCTGAGGCAAGAGAATCGCTTAAGCCCAAGAGTTTGAGGTTACTGTGAGCTGTGACGCCACGGCACTCTACCGAGGGTTAGGTTGTGAGACTCTGTCTCAAAAAGAAAAGTCTTTCTTTATCCCTAGACTGGCCCCCTCTCCTTTCTTGCAGACCATCACCCTGGTTCTATGGCAGTACCTCTCAGTACTGAATGCCTTGCAAATGTTCTTTTTTTTTTTTTTTCTTTTTTTTCTACAGGAGCCCACCACAATGTTCAGCTATTTTTTTGTTGCAGTTTGGCAGGGGTCAGGTTTGAACCCGCCACCCTCGGTATATGGGGCCGTCACCCTATTCACTGAGCCACAGGTGCCGCTCCAAATGTTCTCATTAATCTTCGCAACTCTAAGAAGGATGTAACGTTCTCCTTTTACAGAATAAAATAAAACAAAATATATTAAACATAGCTCTATTTTTAATTATTATTTTTTTTTTTTAGAGAAAGAGTCTCACTTTGTTGCCCTCGGTAGAGTGATGTGGCGTCACAGCTCACAGCATCCTCCAGCTATTGGGCTTAGGCGATTCTCTGGCCTCAGCCTCCCGAGTAGCTGGGACTACATGCACCCTCCACAATGCCCGGCTATTTTTTGTTGCAGTTTGGCTGGGCCAGGTTCGAACCCACCAATCTCGGTATATGGGGCCAGTGCCCTACTCACTGAGCCACAGGCACCGCCCAATAGCTCTATTTTTAAATAAGCAAAAGAGGCCAGGTGTAGTGGCTCAGCCTGTAATCTTAGCATTCTAGGAGGCCTAGGCAGGTAGATTGCTTGAGTTCAGGAGTTAGAGATCAGCCTGAGCAAGAGTGAGATTCCATCTCTACTAAAAATAGAGAACTTATCTGGCTGTTGTGGCAGGCCCCTGTAGACCCAGATACTTGGGAGGCTGAGGCAAGAGGATTGCCTGAGCCCAAGAGTTTGAAGTTGCTGTTAGCTTATGACACCATGGCACTCTACTGAGGGTGACAGTGACAATCTGTCTCAAAAAAAAAAAAGAGAGAAAGAAAAGAAAGGCTTTGGCTTTATCTCTAATGTTTGAATTTTTTACTATGAGAATATAATCCTTACTTCAGTCATTAAACAAATTTCAAGTGTCCTCTCTCTCTCTCTTCCCATGCCCACCTCCACCTCTTCAGTACTTGGACCCCTCTACTCGACGCTGGCCCATGAGTAGGGTATGAAAATACCCCTGTTGGAGGCTGCTGGAGACAATGGATTCTGCTCCACCATCATCCCATTCAGATCACATCAGTGAAAGTTTTGACAAGTTTGGGTTGTCAGTGCCCTACCTACAAATAGGGGCAATCCTGCTCCCAGTCCCTC
This sequence comes from Perodicticus potto, assembly GCA_963574655.1. Taxonomy (NCBI): domain Eukaryota; kingdom Metazoa; phylum Chordata; class Mammalia; order Primates; family Lorisidae; genus Perodicticus; species Perodicticus potto. The sequence goes on along the minus strand of CAUYRH010141750.1, from coordinate 33,226 downwards.
TTTAGAGGCTACTTCTTAGCACCACTCCTGGTACCAAGCACCTTAGCCTGAGCTCCATGAGCTCATGGGCCCTAAGATGGAGATTTGTGTACAGGGGTTTATTGGGGGTGCATTTAGGAACTACACTCATAAGTTTAGAGACCAGAATGTGCCATCCCAAAATATGCTGCTTTGGCATAAAAATATTTTGGTTTTAGTTTTTGAGACAGGGTCTCAGGTTGTCACACTCGGTAGAGTGCTGTGACATCACAGCTCACAGCAACCTCAAACTCTTGGGCTTAAGTGATTCTTTTGCCTCAGCCTCCCGAGTAGCTGGGACTACAGGCACCTGCCACAACATCTGGCTATTTTTTTTCTTTTTTTTTGAGACAGAGCCTCAAGCTGTCACCCTGGAGAGAGTGCTGTGGCATCACAGCTCACAGCAACCTCCAATTCCTGGGCTCAAATGAGTCTCCTGCCTCCGCCTCCCAAGTAGCTGGGACTACAGGCACCCGCCACAATGCCCCGCCATTTTTTGGTTGCAGCCATCATTGATGTTTGGCGGGCCCGGGCTGGATTTGAACCGGCCAGCTCAGGTGTATGTGGCTGGTGCCTTAGCCCGTTGAGCCACAGGCACTGAGCCGTCTGGCTATTTTTTTGTTGCAGTTGTCATTGTTGTTTTAGCAGGCCCGGGCTGGGTTCGAACACACTAGCCTTGGTGCATGTGGCCAGTGCCGTAACCACTATGCTATAGGCACTGAGTCTATAAAAATGTTTTTGAACTGAAGACAAGCACCAAACAGGGCAGAGGTGAGGTGGGCTCTCTAGGCTCCCCTTGTTCCCCCCTTTCTGCCTAATGGCAGGATATAAATTCTCCTTTTTTTTTTTTTTTTTTAAATAAATTCTCCTCGGCAGCGCCTATGGTTCAGCCAGTAGGGCGCCGGCCCCATATACCGAAGGTGGTGGGTTCAAACCTGGCCTCAACCGAACTGCAAAACAGAAAAATAGCCGGGCGTTGTGGCGGGTGCCTGTGGTCCCAGCTACTCGGGAGGCTGAGGCAAGAGAATCGCCTAAGCCCAGGAGTTGGAGGTTGCTGTGAGCTGTGTGATGCCATGGAACTCCACCGTGGGCCATAAGGTGAAACTCCGTCTCTACAAAAAAAAAAAGAAAGCCCAGAGAGTGTCGGTGCCTGTGGCTCAGTGGGTAGGCTGCAGGCCCCATATACCAAGGGTGGTGGGTTCAAGACCGGCCTTGGCCAAACCACAACAAAAAAATAGCCAGCTGGGCATTCCAGCAGGCGCCTGTGGTCCCAGCTACTCGGGAGGCTGAGGCAAGAGAATCGCTTAAGCCCAGGAGTTGGAGGTTGCTATGAGCTGTGAGATGCCACGGCACTCTACCGAGGGCGATAAAGTGAGACTCTGTCTCTATAAATAAATAAATAAATAAATAAAATAAATTCTCCTTTACTGGAGACAAGTCTAGACTTAGCCCAGAGAGGGCACCAGAGGAATCTGAAAACTAACCTTGCTCCCACCAGCTTCCTCCCACATGACCTACATTCCTATAGTTTCCTCCCCTTGGAAGCCTGAAGTCACTTAACGTTGCCCTGTCATTTGTCTACACATTTATTGTTCTTTAGGGTCCCCCTAATCCCCAGGTAGAGTGCAGTGGCGTCACAGCTCACAGCAACCTCCAATTCCTGGGCTCAAGCTAGACTCTTGCCTCCGCCTCCCAAGTAGCTGGGACTACAGGCGCCCGCCACAACGCCGGCTATTTTTTGGTTGTAGTTGTCATTATTGTTTGGCAGGCCCCAGCTGGATTTGAACCTGCCAGCTCCTGTGTATGTGGCTGGCGCCCTAGCCACTTAGCTACAGGTGCTGAGCCAGTTTTTCTATTTTTAGTAGAGACAGGGGTCTTACTTTTTGCTCAGACTGGTTTCGAACCCATGAGCTCAAGCTATCCACCCGTCTCGGCCTCCCAAAGTGCTGGGCATGACCCACTGCACCCAGCCCGTATTGTTCTTTGTTAGCAATACTGTATAAACTAGGATTCTAAAACCGCACTTTGACTTGCTTTCCATTGAAGTTTCTCCTGAGTGATGTGTGTTGCACACAGAACTGTTTTTCTCTTGTTAATCTGCCTTTTTGTAATAGAGCCCCAGCTAAAAACCTAACACGGATAGAGGTTAGATGCTTGCCTCTTGGGACTATATAAAATCTTTTTTTTTTTTTTGAGACAGGGCCTCAAGCTGTCGCCCTGGGTAGAGTGCTGTGGCATCACAGCTCACAGCAACCTCCAATTCCTGGGCTCAAGCGAGTCTCTTGCCTCTGCCTCCCAAGTGGCTCGGACTACAGGCACCTGCCACAACGCCCGGCCATTTTTTGGTTACAGCCGTCATTGTTGTTTGGCGGGCCCGGGCTGGATTCGAACCCGCCCGCTCAGGTGTACATGGCTGGCGCCTTAGCCCATTGAGCCACAGGTGCCAAGCCACTTTATGGTATTCTTAATGTCCTCATGCTCCAATTAATCCTATAAATAGTATAATTTGTTTTAAAATAAATAGGAATGATTAGCCTAATTGATAATGTCTCCAGGGAGGCCGTAGCCCGTAGGATGACAAGGCAGCTATTTTCTATCAAGAGAGAGACAGTAAATGGAGGTTTGTGTAACAGCGCTGATGGTAGAGTTGCAAAAGAGGAGCGGAGTGTGCTGGCAGAGATGAAGGAGACTCAACAAGCTCCAGACCACATTACCTGGTTCTTCAGAGTTTGCTCTCTGCCAAGCCGAGTCACAGCCAGAGTTCCAAGAAAGGAGTTCTGGGAGCAACAGAGAACTGGCTGCAGTGAGGATGATGCCAAGAAGTGAGAAAAAAAAAAAAAAGCCCCTGATTCAGGCCAGGGAAATGTCTATTTCATTTAGGAGAAAGCCACACCTTTCCCTGAGTCCCCAGTTAGATGAGTCCTGTTGCAGCAAGCCATGACTCTGTGGATACAGATGTCAGGAGGAAAAATAGTCATCCCTAAAGGCCACTAACTCCACTGTGCTCTCGTCATGCGCCAGGCACCCTGTGAAGGGCTTTTGATAAATGATCTCCTAATTCTCATAACAAGCCTGGGGATTCCTCCAACATTCATTGGGTCAATAGATATTTATCAAGTACGCCCTGTGTTGGATGAAGTAAGTACTATTTTTAACTCTGTTTTACAGATGAGGCAAAGGAAGCTTAGAGCAATTAAGTAACTTGCCGAAGTTAGACTTTGGCAGTGCTTGGACTTGAACTCAAGTCTACCTGCCCCCAGCCCCCTCTTTCCCTCTGCTCTGAATTGCTTTCCACCATTTGTTTCTATTTATGTGTCAGGGATTGTACTGTCAAAATAATTAGGAATTATTCCATGAGATAATGGTGCATGGCCCATAATCAATGCTCAGAAAGATCAGTTTGCATTATTCTATATACCACATGTTTACACATTGTGATGCTTAAGTTTATGTGTTAGTTTATCTAGGCCTACAGTTCCCCGATATCTGGTCAAACACATCTGGATGCAGTTGTGAAGGTGTTCTACAGATACGATCAACATTTAAATCTGTAGACTTTGAGAGGAACAGATTACTGTTCCTAATATGGATGGGTTCATTCTAATCAGCTGAAGCCATAAGAGAAGAAGGCTGAGGTTCCCCAAGGAAGAGGGAATTCTAACAGCATACTGCCTTGGGATTCAACTGCTATGCAGACTGCAGGCTCTTCCCTGGGTCTTCAGCTTGCCCTGTAGATTTTGGATTTGCCAACTCCACAATTACGTGTCCCATTTCCTTAAAGTCCCTCATTGTATGTATATTTATAGAGATCTATGGATATACAACCTAGTAGCTCTGTAGTCAGAAGCCTGACTACCACAGATACGAATTCATAAAAATCATAATAGCTGGACCAGCAGATGAAAGGGAAGATCTATATTAGAGGGAAAGAATGGACACTGCCTGAATTCTTCTGGGAATCCAGCTCCTAAAGAAGAATATGGCATACAGCCGTCATGGAACACCTCCACTTGGATGAAAAAGACCCCTATTCTAATCCTAGCTCTGCCCATTCTCTTCTCTTTCCCGTCCCTTCACCCCTACTATAAAGGAAGACTCAGGACATTTGCATGACAAATGTGTGAGTGAAGAAGTAGCCTATTAACAGAGCCCAGGCAGTGTGGCTGGTGGCCCTGGAAGTGCTGTGGAAAGAGTCACAGTGTCGCCACCCACCACCTGGGCAACCCATGGTAGATCTCTTTCATGGTCTAGGCTTTGGTTTTCTCCTTACTGCGATAGTAATGGCAATCATTATTCTGAGGGGAGTTGTAAAAATTGAAATGGAATCCCATGTATGACAGTACCCATAGTCGTCACAGTCTTTTACCCTAAGAATGAGCAGTCAGGCTGTTGAGTAAACGGTGAGCAGTTCCTGAGCATCATTATAGAGTGGGGACAGCCAGGGTGGTTTATAATCACACCCTGGGCCTCCCCACCACAGCCAGGGAGGGCACCCATCTGACGACAAATCCTTCAACAGCAGAGTTTTTCAGCTTCCAAAGTGCTCAGTCTCCATCTCTCTTCAGAATAGCCCTGTAAGAGAGGCGGCCCAGGGAGAAAGGGGTACCCACAGTCACATACAGAGCTAGAGGCAGACCAGAGCCCCGTTCCAGCTTGAAACCCAGTGTCCGTCCTTTGCACTACCAGATAAGGGCAGCCGATAGTCAGAACTAAGCCTTCAGATCCAGGGCCCAGCAAAGCAAAAGGACTTCAGTCACAAACTGTCCCTCCAAAGCTGAGTCTCTCACACTGCAGTGGGGATTGGGGGTGGGAGACAGATGAAGCCTGGAAAGAGAAATTAGTTTGAAAAAAACAGGAAAGCACCAGCAAGATTCTAATCAGAGAACCGGCTGCCGACAGAACCACGAGTCATTTATCAAATGCCTCCTGGAACCCAAACTGATTGTGTCTCTTTTCCCCTTATCTTAGAATTTGGGGGAAATGAAATACATTTTTATGTGACTAAACTCAGTCATTAACTCACTCTGTGACATTGAACAAGTCATTGACTTTTTTGAGGCTCTTTTTTCTCTTCTACAAAGTAACAAAGTTGTACAAAACAAGAGTTTTCCAAACTTAAGGCCTGAGATTTCTGAGATCACGATTTGCTGTACAGAAGCACCAGGGCTGCTGACCTAATATTGCTCCTTATATATATTTATTTATTTGAAAAGGAAATGTACCACCTCATGCATGTAAAACTACAGACTCTGGGGTTAATAATTTATAATTAATACATGATGATTAAATTAAAGAAACTCCCACATGCCAGTGCCTCACAGGCATCCCGCAGACTGTCTTTGGGAAACACTAACCAAAATGATCCCTCAAGGCCCTCCAGCCCAGGCATTCACCCTGAATAACCTTGGTAGTGCGGCTAACTCCTGGGGAAGACTTCTCATCACCTGCATTAGACTAGCCCCTCTGCACAATTCTACAGAGGTATTCACTGTGCTTTTATGTAATTCTAGGAAAGGCTGCCTTCCCTGCTTACATCAGGGCTGAGCCAATTGGCCAGCACTGAGTCCTAGTAATGTTCCGTCATTGCCAGGTGCACACACTTGGACATGTTACTAGACAGCATTACTTCACATCTCCAAGACTCTTTTGTCCAGAAAATGAGTTTAATTTTTCTTTAGTAAATGGAATCTCAAAAAAAAAAAAAGGAAAAGGAAAAGAAGAAGAACAAGAAAAAGTCAGCAGTAATTTGGGGGTGGGGGAAGGGAAAGAATGCAGAAGAGAAAGATAAAAGATGGTGGCCCTGAAAGGTAGATGTCCAAGGAAGAATTTGTCAATTAGAAGAGAAAGGAGCATGTTTAAGAGAAGGAAAGAATGCACTCCATTCATGGCACTCAATGTAATTTTAAAGGCCATGACACAACAGATGTTTATTCAGTGGTTACTATTATGTTAAGTGCTTTCTAAGCTTGATTTCATTTAATCCTCAGGGCCATTACTATTCCCACTTTACACGGGAGGAAATTACAGTTTGGTGAGATGACATGTCTTGTCCAAGAATGCAACTATTATAGAAAGCAACAGAACAGGGACTTGATTTCAAGTCTGCCTGACTCCATGGCCAGTGTTCTCCTCCCCAAGGTCAGGTGGGGTTCCTGAGCCAAACACTGTGGTCCCCACCCCGCGGGACTGCTGACTGCCCGCTCTGCTCCACAGGTCCTGTTGCTGGTCCTGTGTCCAACAAGAATAGGATTCCTGATGAGACATTTGCAGGAGGGGCCTTATCTCTCTTGCGACTATCAACTTCCTCTGGAGGCTTCCCCCTCCTATCTCTTCTTTCCTGAACCATCTCTCATTTGTCACCAGACTAATGTAGCCTGAGCACAGCCTTCATCTTGCTGCAGGAAGCCAGCACACCTCTTCTCCCAACGAGCAGTGGCAGTGGCTCTGGTTGCCTGTACCCAAAGCACCAGCAAACCTGGTGGTTTCTAAACAGTGCTCCACAGAGGAGCCTCACAGAGAGAGCCACACAAAAGAGAGTGTGGATTTGCTTCATCTTCCTTATATAATTACTCCCGTGAAAAATGTCGTTTGAGTGAGACTAACTTTGGAAACGAAACAGCACTGGGCACAGAGATCAGAGACAGAAACTTTTGGTTATGGTAACCTCCTCTGGGCCTGTCTCCTCACTGGTAAGACACCAGCCTGCCTTACAGTGCTAGCAGGGATCGAAGGAGAGATAGTGAATAACACCTGTGTCCACATCGGAAGTATACGTGAAATGTACATGTCAAACAAATTCATGTGCATGATGGAGGACATTAAAAGCAGTGCCCCCTCTGGCATTTATAGCAACTTCTTTTCCCTTCTTCTCTTCCATGGGTCCTTGCTTCCATTAAAACATGTACTAATCTCCTGTCCCTGCCATTTTTATTTTGACTTCCAAGTCCCTCTGAAGGCCATCTCCTCTCTCTCCACCAGTGCAAATTAGAGTCTCAAGGCCCCCAATCCAATTGATCATCCTCTCTGATACAACAGCCTAGGCCACTGATTTGGCATGACTTAGATTAGTCCCCATCATATAGAAACCTGTCACCCTTATGCTTGTTTACCATGCCTTGGTCAAGACCCTGTCCTTGTTACCTCCTTGTCTCTCAGCTACAGATCCTGGGCCAATCTAGGACAGGTGAAGGGTGAACCGGTCGACATCTCCATTGTTAGCTCTCTGCTCACGGGCTCTCTGACCAGGCAGCCATATGAGGGTGGCCACAGCTCAAAGGACCACTGCCCTCGGTAAGGTCTACACTGGGCAAGCCTGGTTACTGCTGCAACTGACCCACAAATGGGAAAGTGATGAACAAGCCACGATACTGGAGCAACGGGTCAAGGAGATGAGGGTTCTGAATGAAATATTCCTTGCAAAAGTCCACATCTCCACGATGCAAAATATCTCTTCCTGAGCCCTTTTAAAGTACAGAATGAGAGGATCAGAGCATTCCCAGGCCCACTGGTAGTCGTCCTGGGCAGGATGAGTGGGACTGAAGCCTCCTCCGTAATGTCAAATTCAAGGGCATCAGGCTTTTAACTGCATTCAGGGGACACTGGGCCAAGGCTCACCTGTCCCAGGTGAGCAGAGATCATAAATCTGACAATAAATAAATACTTTCTCCTAAAGGAGATTAACTCTGGGCTTTGAAATTTAATTCTTTGTGCCTCTCTCACAAACCTTCTCCTTTCTCTACTCTCTGGAAATGAAGATTATATATCTTCCACAAAATTGAATCTAGGTTTTTTAAATTTATTATTTAGTCTGTGAAGCATATATACTTTGGTGTGCCCATCATTTAGGAAAACTAACACACAAGAAAGAATTTCAGTGGTGTAGAAATTTACATTATAAATAAGCCTCTTTAAAGTGAGATCCTAAAGGATACAAGTCTGACGATTAAGTTCACGAACTTGTTCTAGGAAAAGTGCTATCAATACAGACTTCATTGCTGAATCCCACTGCTACGGTCTGCTTCAAAGTACTCTCCTTGGGAAGGTATGCACCACCACCAGAGCCTACTTCACCCTTCAGAGCACTTTTGGAACTCGTTTTCTGAAATGGCCATCAGAGCTGTTGTCAGGCAAGGTCAGACAATTAAGTTCACAAACCCACTCTAGAAAAAGTGCTTTGAAGAGTGGGCTAGGTGCTGACGGTAGAGATATTCAGGAACTAGAGAGATGTAGCACATTTTCTAGAAAGAGTTTGCAAACTTAATTGACCTCATGATTAGAATATGATGTGAATTACAAAATCTTCATAATTTAGCCAATTCAAACTCTGGGAGTCCTTTCTATACCCCACATTGTCTAACCATTAGGCAAATAGATAAATACATAAATAAATAATAATCTTTTCTTTTCTTTTTTTTTGTTTTGTTTTTCATTTAATTTTTATTTTTTTTTATTTTTCTTTTATTTTTAATTATTTTTTATTGAGTCATAACTGTGTACAATGATTCAGGCTTGGGGTACAGTGTGTGGGCTTCCCATACAATCGGAGATATTTTTATCAACCTAATTAATGTAACATTCATGATATTTTCTCAGACACAGCTTTTAAAGAAGCGCAAGTGAAGGCACAAAATGATGGGGGAGGGGAGCTGCCACGTGCGGAAGGGAGAGTGGAAAAGGGCTCCGAGGTAAGCGCACAGGTGGCACTCACGGATGCTGGGTCTGCTCGTTAGCTCTCACTCAGGGTCACTGCGGGTCGTGAGGCAGATTTACTGAGCTGGAGACTGACGGTTCTTAGCTATTCCCTCTAGCACCAGTGGAGAAGTGATGTTTGTCAGTCTTGTTGGGGCTTTCGAGTGGTACCTTTCCTGCGTTACTTGGTATGACTAAAGTTAAGAATGCGATAGTTATATTCTCTTGGAAAATGTAGGAAAACTAGTATTATTTGTTAGAAGAAAATATTTCGAGGCAATAAGGTTTGCAAAAATATTGGCAGAAGGGGGAGAATTGAATAGAAATCTGGGTGCCAAGAAAGTGAAGTGATGTACCCAATGTAGCCAACGGTATAAAAAGTTCTAAACAGATCTTTCATGTATTTAGCAAATATTTTTAAAGCACTATGTGTTAAGCACTGTGCTGGGTTGTTTGTTTATAATAGGAAGTGAGATAGACAAAGTCCCTGACCTCATGGAGTTTGTAGATGAGTAAGCACGAGGCGACCGTGAGATTCGATCTATGATGAAATGAGGGCAGAGGTTCAAGAGCACATAACTGAAGTGGCATTTACTGAACACCTGCTATGAGCTTTAAATACATTGTCATATTTAATTGTCCCAAATAGATTTTGCTTCTAGTACAGGGAGAATAAGTTGACCACAGTGTCCAGCCAAGCAGTCTACAACTGAGCCTCAACTGTCCCTGATCCTTTGTTCTCTCCTCCATACTGCTTTATCTCTTTGCTTTTAATGAGATAATACTCCCTTTTGAAATAGTGTTTAAGTTACACACTAATTATTTCAAATTATACCTTGAAATAATACCAGACCTTTCCTATGGAGCATCATGTCTGGTACATAATTACTCAGCCTGAGAGTGACAGGGATGTGGAGCACAGTGATAGGAATATGCCGGAGGCAAAACAATCTGTAGTTTTCTTGGCTCTTCATCATCTCACCTTTAGGTGAGCTTACTAAATCCCCAGAACACCATGCTCTTCTTACACTGCGATGGTTAGTTTTGCACAGTTCCATGTCTTCTACCAGACATAAAATCTGTCTCACATACTTATTTAGAAGAGAATATGAGATCACGTGTACATACTGGACTGGTCCTACTGTGAGCTACCCTACAATAAAGTACTCTGTATAAATTGTCAGTGAATGCATGGTGAGGTGGTAAAGGTTGAACAAACACTTCCCAGGAAAAAAAATAATTAATACTACTTTGTTGTGACTGCCACTTTTCGTAGTGTAAATACTCACCTGATTCCAAGGCAACAAGTGTGGACTTGGGAGGAGATGTGCCAGCGCACTCCCTTGTACATTTCCACTGTGCACGTACACTAGATGTAAATAACCCCTCAACCACACAGAAATCTAGTAAAATAATTAGGAAGTGCTATGTTTTGAGTACTTATTACCTTTAATTTCAAAATAATTTAATCGCAAGTTTATATAATGTAACTTTTAATAATGGCTATGTTTAACAATTATCTCACAGAGTTCCTGGTAATTCAACAATTGGGCCTTTGGAGTTGGTGGCGGCTGGCTCCAACACACCACTGGATTCTAAGTGATAGGAGCATTCAGGTGTTCCTCTTTGTGTTTTTTGGTGCTTAATGTAGGCTATTTGTCAAATGAACAGATTAAGAGAATAATGAAAAATTCAAACATAAAACCAAGTTACTATGTGTGTGAAAAAGACCTTGGATATATTCCATGGCCTCTCTTGACCTCAGATTCCTCATTTGTAAGGTGGGTCTCAGATGGATTTGCTTGACCTAACGTTGTCTCTGGTTCTCACGGTCTACGTCGTCTAATGACCAGAAGCAAATTCTGCAATTATGTCAACTATTTTCTTAGCTGTATGCTTGTATAGTGATGACAACATTTTAACCACCTCATTTGGGACTTCAGTACTAAGGGAATCGATTCAGAACTGATTTACTGTATTTTGAACAAAAATGAAGACTTCTTAATTTGCTTTGTTTTGCTGTTGAATCATTAAAACATTTGTCTGGATTTTCTGGAAAAGGGTATCATCATATGCTCTTACATATTTGGATATAATAAAAAAAATCTGGCTGTTTTTAAGGTGGTGGGAAAAAGAAAGAAAAGGAGAGAAATTCCTCATTTTCAAATGTTTAATTCAATGTTAAATGCTAACATTTGAAGCTGTGAGCGTAAGATTAATTTTGCCAAACATTTCCTTTGAAGAGGAAATCAGAATAAACAATAAAGTCTTTAACATAGTTTAAGCCAGGTTCTTCAAACGCATTTGATCATAAAACTTCCTTTCCTTACAAATTGCAGATACCTCATGGAACACTGATGTTTCATGGAACACGGTTTGGAAAATGCTGCTCTCAATGTTTCTCTCTGATAACTAGCCATGAAGTGGGCCAAAAAATACTTTTTAATATTTACTTAATTATGGTGAATAATTTATACTTTTGAAATTTTTCATATTTTTAATGATTTCGAATTCTACCTTTCCAGCTGTCATGCCATAACAAATCAATAACCTGTTACACAGTAAAAAGCAAAAACAGATGGTCTGTTAGACTCATCTCCAAATAAATGTAGACAGACTAAGAAACATTTTCCTCATTCAGATTTCCGGAAGATATCCAGTGTACTTTGCGACCTCAGTTACCTTATTTGTAAAATGAAGCAGGTGGATTAGACAAACCCCAGGGTTCATGATTTATACCTTTACATTCTTCCAACCCCAGAGTCTATGATTTATAACCTTCACCCAGGTAATCACTGTGAGGGCAGCTCTGGCAGTAGAGATGATTATGGTGCTAAAATATTAAAGGCTTTCACAGAAGTGAAGGGGGAACCAGAGTGGAGTTTAATTAAGCTAAATGTTCTGATGTTCAAATGTTGACATACTCAGTGTACTTAGGTCCAAGAGAATTAAAAAAAAAAAATTTCCCTTGGGGAGAATAGACTTGATTTACGTGGTACTTCTTTCATTAAATTCAGTGAAGCCTGCAAAACTTGCTAATGAAGGAAAATTATGAAGTATTCTGGCTCAATTTACTTGCTCTTTCCATAATAATTTGGCCTCAGACCATCTGACACAGAATCTGAAGTAATCAGATTTCAAAGAAATTAGCCCTTCATTCTTTATCCTAAAGAATTCAAAGAAACATGTTTTGCTCCTATCAGAAAGATTAAGAAGATATGCTAAAGTTGGATTGGTAGTTTCATTTCATTGTGAGATATTTAGGTTAACATAGATGGGTGATTTTGAAATATTCTAGATGACTCCACGGAGCTGCTCAGTCTTTCTGAGGCAAGTTCCTGCTGTATCCGCCCCCAGGAAACAGGTCTAGATGAGAGGTTTAACCGGCAGGCAAAATGGTTACATGAACATTTGCTATTCAGGAGTTTGAGATTTTCCTGTGGACACTTCCAATCTGTCTGTCAGAGGGGTCAATATTAACGTGCAAACCTATTCAAAGCCCTGCTTCAATCTCTTTAAAGGGAGCCCAATGCGCTCGGCACGAGATACAAACTCCCTTGCAAGCAGGCTTTGAAGCCCTGCGTGATTCGGCTTTTGCCTGCCCCTCTCATTTTGTGCAAGTTAGAGTAGGCTTTGGACTATTAGTTATTCCATGGTATTAACCCCAAATCTCAGGAGTTGAATGCAACATAGATTACTCACCAAGAAAAACTCAGGTCAGCAGTGGGGATTTGCTCCTTGTCCTTCAGTCATACTCAGGCTTATTAAGAATCTCTGCCTCGAATATTGTGGGTTGTTCTTCCTGAGGGAAAAAGAGCTCTCATCTCACCTCAGCAATTAGATGCTCTTTCTTGATGTGACACTTTTGCTCACAAGTCTGGCCATCCTAGTCTCACGACCTCATCCACCCATTAGGAGCCGGGATGACAACCTAGAGGGAAAGAGGACTGGAGGTTGGTGTGTAGCAGTGGCGATGGCCCCGAATACCAGGTCTCTGGCTGGTTGCTGTCCCCTACAGATCTGCACCCAGCTCAATGGATATCATCACCATTGCACCATTCATTCGGTCATTCATGTCTCTAATCCTTTCACTGCATCTGTTCACACAGCCAGCTCACCCAAGTAGTTCACTCACTCATTGCTTTCTTTCCTTCTCCTCCCCAACTTTGCATTGATGCTCACTTTCTTCATCCCTTCTCTTTTCTTTTCCTTGCAAACTCAATTTTCCCATCACCTCACTTGGGAGGCTTCTCTAACTTCACCCATAGTGTGGTTTATCAGTTCGTTCTCTAGTCTCTCTATAAAACCTTGCACTTGTTTCTTTCTTTTAGACAGATTTTCACTCTGTGGCCCAGGCTAGAGGGCAGTAGCCTCTGCCTAGCTCACAGCGACCTAAAACTCCTGGACTCAAGTGATCCTCTTGCCTCAGCCTCCTGAGGAGGCTGACACACCTGGCTCATTTTTCTACTTTAGTGGTGACGGGGTCTCTTACTCAGGCTGGTCTCAAACTCCTGAGCTCAAGAGATCCTTCCAGCTCAACCTCCCAGAGTGCTGGATTGCAGGCATGAGCCACTGTGTCCAGCTCTGTACTCACTTCTAATATAGACCTCAGCACACTGCACTGTAAATGCTTATTTACCTATCTTTGTTTCGCACCAGAGCGTAAGCTCCCCATCTTATTTACTGATGTACTCCAAGTCTTTTGCCTGGTGCCTGAAAGAGAGTTCATTATAAAGTACTTGGCTGGGCATTGGGAGCTTACTTCTGTAATCCCAGCACTTTGGATGGCCAAGGTAGAGGAGGATTACTTGAGACCAAGAGTTTGAGACTAACCTGAGCAATAATAAGGAGACCTGGTTTCTACAAAAAATAGAGGTGTAGTGGCATGTGACTTTAGTTTCAGCTACTTGGCAGGCTGAGGCAGGAGGATCATTTGAGCCCAAGAGTTTGAGGTTGCTGTGAGTTCTGTTGATGCCACTGTACTCTGGCCTGTTCAAAGAGCAAAACACTATCTCCAAAAAAAAAAAAGGTATTTAGTTTTGATGGGCTCCTATAATCTCAGCTACTCTGGAGGCTGAGGCAAAGAGGATCACTTGAGCCTAAGAGTTTGATGATGATGCCATGGCACTCTATCTAGGGCAACAGAGTTAGACTCTGTCTCAAAAGAAAAAAAAGTATGAAAGTTCTGTTTGAGTTAGTTATAAGAAATTGTTGATGGTGAAGAACTTAGCATCATTATGGACATGACAAACTCATTTTTCTCTGGCTTTCAGACTATGGCTTGAGTTAAAAAGTCACCCAACTATATGTCTGTTGTCTTTATTTTGGGGATGGTAACAATTCAGAGAATGAATTTTGAATTTGCATGTGGCTTAAAAATATATTTAGACCCTGAGGCTCGTGCTAAAGGAAATGTGGTTGAGTGGCAGTGTATAAGATCCTTTAAATTCAAAGAACATTCTAACTCAGTGGACCTTATGAAACTGAAGCAAATAGTCACCAAGAAATTCTGTTTGTTTTTAGAATCCAATCTTGAAGATATAGGTACTCAACATGTCAATTCTCATTAAATATATGATTTTTCTTTTCTGAAAATAGAAATTAGAAAATATAAGACAGAGTTAATATAAACATTTCTTGTTCTTAAGTTCTTATTCTTCAGAAGAAATTTCCAACTCTTGTATCACTGATATGTGAAATTTAAACTCCATCTAAGAATGCTTTCTCATTCCACAACTGATACAGTGTGTGGTTAAATTACCCACAGGGGCAATTTAAAATACCAATCACTGTACATTGCCCTGTTTTTCTCTCACAATTTGCCAAGTTTCTCAGATGAAATTCAAGTAGCTCTGAGAATTAACACGATTGTTAAGGCCGAGTCTTAAAGTGTAAGTATTAGGCATTAGCTCTGAGCTCTGCCTAGTAGAAAAATTGCCAGAAAACTTAGCAAATAATATCACATAATTAGAGGGAAAGTTTTCTAGCTGTATATACATGTACATAATTATCTAGCTGTATATACATGTATATTACGTGCTTTCTAGCCTGGAGAGATTATTATTATAACATTAAACACTGGGGAGAATCATTTTATGGAAAAGGAACACATCAGAATGAGGATTAAACAACAAATACGTCACTTGATTTTGAGGACCTGTCTTGGTTTTCTTCAGATCCAGAACTTGGAGAGATTAATCATGAACCTGAGTAAGTCCTAAGGCCAAAAGTCAACATCTGCTGAAGGATGGGTGTCATTTCCATGGGACATTAGGGAATCCTATGGACTAGAGCGCAACCCTGGATATGTTCAGTGCTGTTTTTCTGCTTTCTCAGCCTAGGAAATGGACTCAAAACCAACAGAGTAGGTGGAGAGCTAGCGAAACCAAATAGGACTTCCAGGCCTAGATCTGTTCTCCTTGGTCAGAGTAATCTTAGACCTGGCAGTATTCTGCACAATTTTGCAAATTCGACACCACTTCTCAAAGTACCCGAATACTTCTAACTTTATATGTTACAATGTGCAATACCATCGTATTGGTTCGTAAGATACCAACCAATTGATTGGTAAGATATGAATCATCGTATCTTAATGTATAGTTATTTTTGTGTACATGGTTTAGATTACTTTCTAATTTTTGAATTATTTGTAGTATTTTATAAATATTGAATTATTTTATAATTTCATGAGGTAGTTTCATGAAGGCATGGACCCAGTGGCAAATTAAAATAATAAATTATTTTTATGATATGGTCTCAGGTATTTTATGGATGGTAAAAACATAATACAAGAATAATAATAAGAAAAAATTACTCAGAAAATGTTGTGAAAATGCTGAAAATTTCTCAAGACTTTTATAGATAGATAGCCTATAACTAATGTTGGCTCTTGGGACAAAACAGATGTAAGCCAGAAAAGATCTACAAAGTCCATTTGCAAGTCATTTTAAAGCTAGTACATGTATTTATAAAAAATAATAGCTAAATTTGAGTTTGAAGTATTTTCATGACATAACCCTCACATCAGTCAAATATTACCTAAGGATTTTAACAGAAAAATGTTCAACAGTGTAAATAAACTCTTATTGAACAAGAGAGTGGGACAAAGAAATCTTACACTCAGTGTAAAGTCAGAGTTGGTCTATTTCTCCACTGAAAGGGGAGAAGAAGGTCACTCTCATGTCAAGAAGAGAAAGATGGGAAGGTGGCAGGCAGCTGCCCAGTGATGGTACTTAGGTTCTCAAAGTAAGAGAAGGCAGGTTGAAAAGTCACTGGTGGCAGTGCCTGTGGCTCAAGGAGTAGGGTGCCATCCCCATATACCAGAGGTGGCGGGTTCAAATCCCACCCCGGCCAAGAAAAAAAACGAAGGTCACTGGCTCTGGAAATCTGCCTTCTGCTTCTCTTGACTCTTGTTAGATGGCTGTCAAACGTGCCAGAATCCAGGACCCAGCTGATGCTGTCAAATAGAGAAAACCACATGGGAAGGCATCCAAAATAGTGCTGTACAGCTCAAGGGGTGGGAGCTTGTCATGGAGCCTACCTCCTTCAGTTTACAGATGGGAAAGCTGAAGCCAGAAGGGGTTCTGTGACTTGCCCAAGATCACACAAGTGAGTAACACAAAAGCCAGATTGTTGACTTCCAGCCCGATGTATTTTTCATGACACAATACAACACATGAGTCATCTGGAGAAAGGAACCTAGAATTATAAGGGTGGGGCAGCAATTGAAGAGAGATTTAGGTATGTAGCTTTGGCAGACAAAGGGCCATTTTTGAGAAAATGTCCCCAGCTTTAGCATTTAGAGTTCCAAAATGCTCGTTAATATGTTTAGCCTTCAGGGTAAAAAGGTTCCTTCCTTTCTAGAGAAAGAAAAACAAATTCGCCCTGGTAAAGGTCCAGGCATTGCAAGTGCTCTCTATGGGTCCACATACGCAAAAGCTTGCCTTGGCTTGTCAGACCCATGCTATGGAAGCACCTTCTCAAGAACTCTGACCTGCAAGCTGCTGTGGCCGGTAAGAAGGGTAGCTTGGGGAAGGGTGGTGCCTTCTAACAGATGGCTCCCATCTGACCACCAAGTCAGAACCGCTTTTATGAAAAGGCTGCTGCTTTCCAGGGTTTCTGGCATGTGCATTCCAAAAAGGATCAAGAACATCTGGAGAACTTGGAACCAGAGACACGCTTAGGTCATGGCCTCTAGGCAAGTGATCAGCAAACTGAGTCACTTGAAATCTCTCTTTTATGAAACATTAGCTGTAGGTCTGGAAACAGCACTTAGGCAAGCCCATGGAAGTGGAGTCTGCTGCCCTCCACCCGTTTTCCGGGGCTGGGCTTGTACTGGAGCCCAAATCTCATATGTAAACGTTGCTTTCCAACTAAGGAATTTAAAAGCATGAGGAAAGAGAATGGATTTGTAGGGGAATGCTGAAGACAGGTGACAGGACCCTACCCTTGAGCCCTTGCAGAGTCTGTGGTGGACGTTAGGAAAGAAGATGTGGGGTGTGAGCCTCATGAGAGAGCTGGAGTGACCTCTGGATCCTCTGAAGCATCTTTTGCAGTTGATGAAGTTTCATGAAGGGAGGGCTTTATCTTTCTTGCTCCTCATATATTCCGTGCCTGGAAAGAAGGAAAAAAGAATGACATAAAACTTAATGTATATAATAAAAATTTGACTCAGAAATGGTATTTGTAGAAGAGGACCTTGGGATTTGTAGTCCAAGATAGCTCTTCATTTTGGGCCTCTCTTTCCCCCACCATTTACTTACATAGCAGTTATCTTTTTAGCAGTATTACTTTGTAATTTTTCATTTTCTTATCTCTATTACCCTTAGATTTTAAGTATCTTAAGGGCATTATTCCATGATCATTCATCTTGCACTCTTTGCACCCAATGTTGTTATTACTGAAAGGCCCCAAATAATGAGGTAACAGTGAAAATTGCCAGTGACGATCATAATTATAATAGCAATTACATGCATAGCATTTTTAGAGCACTTTCCCACACACACTTTTGTACCATTTTGATCTTTGTAGACTAGTAGACTAGTCTAGTAGACATTCCTGGTAGACTAACCCTGATAGAACTTCAACTCTACTGCAGGGCTTTGGACTCCAAGTCCGATGCTTTTATAAAAGTAGGGAAGATATCTGGATTTCAGAATAATGTGTTCACCAGAGCACAGACTGACCAAGATCAGTAGTTCTGTATGAATACATCATAAGAGAGGGAGGTGTCTGCAGTCTTACCTTGAGTGTTAGTAAAATTTCAAAGCAACAAGGTTCTATAAATATTTCAATGAAAGAGTTATATTAAAGAACCGATTGAAAAAACAACCCGAAAGAAGAAACTCTAAAACCCTAAGGGAGGAAATTCTTGAATAAAAAATGGAGTTTTCTAGTCCCTGGTTCTGGTCCCGCAGCAATTGTGACCTTCTCCATATCACTTAGCTTTAGTTTTCCCATCTGAAAAATGGAGCTGAACCAACCAAATATGGTCTCTGTCACTGTCTGTGACAGAATTCTATGCTTCTGCCAGTCTAATTAAAAGCATTGGAAGGAAAGCATTTGATTATATCTGTATAGAGCATCAACTTGGTTTCCCCTGGGGAAATTTCTGTCCTCTTGCCACTTGGGCATGGAGTTACTGACATGCTCCTAGTCAAGTTCTCCACATACATAATGGTTAAAAATTAAAAGTCAAGGTTTGAGAGATTGCTTTTCATCAGTCTGTAACTATGAGGACATAGAGAACATGGGGAGAGGGGCGTGTTCCTCAAGCTTTTGAAACTTGTTACTCCAGAAGGATTTTTTCCTGCTATCTTGCACAGTAACCATAAGTCAAAGACACAGTAAAACTGAATTGCTGATTGTATTCTGAAAATGAAGGATTTCTTATTCACATCCTATTTGTGCTGCTGTCCTCAACCCCAAAACCTGTAGCTTCAGGGCTGTGTCCTCATCAAGAATTACTTCAAAGATGCCACCTGTGAGCAGGCCCAGTGCTCCACTGCCAAGATGCAGAGCTCGTGAAGCACACGCAGACCCTAAAGTCCAACACCACATGGAAGTTCAGTAGTTTCAGCCACCTCGTAGGAATTACAGTCACACCAAAGCATAGTTCAGGAATTGAATCCTTAGGTATTTTGGAAATGCAAACATAACATTGTTTACTCACAGAATTTCCTGAAGGGTATCTATCTCCTCTGGGTAAGAAAATTCAGAACCTAGAATTAATTTCAACAATGAAATGTTAAAATAGGCTAGTGAAAATGAACTCACTAAGGGCTTACACTGTATGGTTTCAAAACTGAAACAATTTTAGTATAAGTGTATGTGGGAAAGGCCCAGGAAACTGCAGGCTGAAATTGTAATGCAGCCATCTTTGCATGCAAGATATTTTTAATTGTGTATTTCAAAGCAAAGTTGTTAATGCTGGAGGATCATGTTGGGTAAGTGGGAATTGCTTATAGGGCAATGGCAGGGAGGCAAAGGCAATGCAGGCTGCTGACGGCTTGAGTCTGAGTCATCTGGAATGGCATCAGCTGGTGTACCCACATGCACCAGAACTGTTTTCTCCGAGTTTCAGACTCGTTTCTAGGAGTATATGGAGCTTGTGGAAAATCACTCATTCTGTGGAGCCTCCCTTCTCTATTAGTATTTCTGATAAATAATACTCAAGTACAGTGAGCATCAAGGAAAACCACGCAGACCTCAGGAACAGCCTGTAGGGGATATGGAAGTAATCGCAATAATAACATAAAAACATCGAATGTTTACTATGGTACAGAAAGCCTGCCAAAGTATTATTTAATTTGATCCTCTTAACAGCCACGTGGGATAAGCATTAATGTCCCAGTTTTATTGATCTAGGGAAGCTTGGAAATTAACCATGGTGCACAAAGAGGCATCTGGAGCCTAGAGTTCCATTTTGTGTAGTGCTGTTTGTTTGGAACTGCCTGTGGCCCAGGGACTGTACACCCATTGGCTGTGCATTATTGCTTTGAATAAGGTAGGAACTGTTCTCATTTTACAGTTAAACAAACAGTCTAAGAATGTTTAAGCAATTTTTGTGACATCTTGTACTTAGTAAATGGTAGGGCAGGGTGCAAACTGAGGGCCAGGTACCCTGAAATTCTGCCCTCAGGACCCGGGCTCTGCATTTGAGGCTACTTAGTAGAAACACCTGACAGTGCCTAGATCCCTCTTGAGACCGATCAAATCAGAATATCAGGCTGAAAGAAGACCCGGGCCTCAGTATTTCTAAAAACTCCTTGATGGATTCTAACGAGTGGTCAACAGATAATGATCTGGTAATTGACATAATCTATTAAACTATTAAATTCTTCAAGGATTTGAATAGGCAGGAGCTTTCCTGTTATGGAAAAACATAAGAGAGAGAGAGAGAAATATTGAATGCTCATCCATGCTGATGGCGACTTCATCTTCCCAGTAAAGATGGAAATAACATGCAGTAGCCACTGAATTTAGTATCTGCCCTGTGGGTAGATATTTCCCCCAACAACATTTGCAAGATACATGATTACAGAGACCCTGAAGTGTATGGTATTCTTCTAGGTCTTCCTTCTCATCTCTAATCCCCTTCCCAACTCTAGACATGTATAGTAAATAATTGTGAAATGGACTAAAAATTATAGGATAACACTATTCTGGGAGAAAGAGACTCCGTGTGTTTTTAGATTCCTGAGATAAGTCTTCCATGTCCTGTCAATGTGCCATGCATAAAAAAATGTACCTAATGATTTGTTTTGGTAAGTAGGATGTGAAGTTTAACTTCAAATTGGTGAATGACCAGCGAGAATTTATTCGATCAGTCTTCTGTGTCAAATTTAAGGTCAGTATACTTGAATTGTGAAAGCTGGCTTTGTGGTGGAATTTGTGACTCAAATGATAAAAATATTTTCTTCTGGGAATTAAACATAAATAAATTGGTGAAGATAGTAACACCACACAGCTGCACAGCAGTTGGATGGCAGATAACCTGGCGTCTGTGCTCCCATTCCGTCCTCCCATGCCCCTGGAAGCTGTCGTGTTCATTGATCACTGTACTTTTCCTCCTCTTTTTCTGGCTGAACCGAGGCATGGACTGAGAGATGTTTTCAGCACGAGGCCCCATGCTATGACTACCAATAGATTTCATTTGGCATGAAGGATAAAAACCTATTTTCTGCCCCTGTTGTAGCAAGTTGCTGTTTACAAATGATACTCATGCCCAACACCTTGTTAATGCGCTGTCCTTTGCAAAGGAAAAAGCTTTAGAAAATACGAGGTGGTAGTGATTATATAAAAGATGCGCCTCATACTCCTTCTGATAGTTAAATACTTAGTAAGGTTTTTTATTCTTTTCTTTATTTAAAACTATGCTTCCATGTTCCTAAATCCAGCAGGGGGAGTATCCTACTTTCCTAGACCCTGCTTTTAACACCTGCTTAGTTTCAGTGTTGACAGTTTATTTTATAATTCCCCCCAAATTTGAGGAGCCAGTTGGGAAAAATCAAATTGAAGACTTACAGGATAGACCGTCAAGGGAATCAGAGTTACCCCCCACTACTGGTGGACTCTCTCTGTGGCACTACTTGCCCTTCTCTTGGATTTGGCACCAAAGCCATACATAGCCCTAATGATGTGGGCTGCAAGCATTTTTTTTCCTGGAAATCCTGTCTTTAGAATTGAACATGGACTCATGATTTAATTTTCTCTTGAGTCCAATAGTTCTCCCCCTCCCCCGGAGTAGTTGGGAACTGACTAGGTTTCAATTTAGGTAAATATATCCCACTTCCCAAAGTCCACCCTGGTTTATGCAGTTCTATTTATTTACCTGTCTCCATTAAAGTTATATTGAAAAAGAAATACTGTGGCATTCCTTACAGGCACAGGCTGTCTTGTCCTTGTGTGTGCATTATGCCCCTCTCTAAATGGCATTGTACCCATCAGATCATTGCACGGGGAATGGTATGTACTGTAATATAAGAAATCATATTCTTTGCTGTCCTCAAACTTGTCAGGAAATAGTAATCTATGGTTTGTGGGTTAAATGCAGTGTGTGGCCTCTTTTGGTCCAACTCTTATGGTAAGAATGGGTTTTAAATGTTTAAAACATTGGTAAAAAAAATCTACGCATATAGAAGAATATGCAACAGAGATCGTATGTGCTCTTCAAAACCAAAAATATTTACTAATTGGCCCTTTACAGAATAAATTTGTTGATTTCTCTGCTTAAAATAATGATAGTAATAATAGTATATATTAATAATAATCCACTTATATAGTACTTACTAGATAATGTTTTAAGAATTTGTCATGTTTTCACTGAGTTAACCTTCGTAGACACTATGAGGTAGTGTGGTAGGCAGTCTTTAATACTGTGCCCATAATCTTAGCTTTGGTATTTGTGTCCTTGTGTAACCCCTTCTAAGGTGTAGGCTATATTTAGTGACTTCCTTTTAATTAATTATTTCTTTCTAGTAGAATATGGCATGAAATATAGAATATGGTTATGGAATGTCACTGGGAGAGATTAGATCATAAAATTGAATTTCTTCTTGGGTGTTCTCTTATCTCATTCTCCTTTCCTTGATAACCATTTACAGTTGCCTGTGTAGTAAAGAATTAAAGTCTGCCAATGAACTCTATGTGCACACACAGAAGCAAAACTCCCACAATCCCAGTTGAGCCTTCAGATGAGACCATAGCACCAACCTTCAACTTGACTGCAATGTAACAACAGACCTGGTTGCGCCCCCCCCCATAAATTTTTATGACGTTGTACACATGATATGTGGATCCCAAAACACAAATTTAAGTAACTTTTTAGTGCATGCAAAGGATGATTGTTGTGAAATTGGGGCTTACATAGAAAGGGAAGTCACATGTTTTGATTCTCTAATATAATTTTTTATACTATTAAGGTTGCAGCAAAATTGAGTGGAAGGCAGAGAGATTTTTCCATCTTCTCCTTGCCCCTACCTGTAGTCTCCAACTTACACACATAGAAGTGGAGTGGAATCACCCAATTCTCACTAACTTCCAATGATCACACATAGGTAATTTAGTGAATTCATTAGATATTACTAAGCCAGGGACACAGGCACTCTCTTTGGTCTTAGGGCTATAATAAACTGCTAAGTGATATCTTCAACTTGCAGAAATTAATGAACCTAAGGATTTTAATTTGCTCATTTTGGTCATTTCCCTTTTTTGTACACAGTACCACCAGGAAACCAAGATTTTGTTGACATGGTTCAATAAATGGGCACACAGCTTCTAGGTACTTATTATGTCTTAACATAAGAGGGTTGGGTTACTTTTAGGGATGCTGGGATGTGGAGTAAAAGGGTACATGACTTTCAGCTATGGGGGAGGGGTCTTCCTGTCATGCTTCTGACATATTATGGACACTTGTCAGTGGTCAGCAGGTTTCCATGGGTTCCTTAGAGTAGGTGTTGACTGACATAGAGGTGGCCTCTTGAAGTGCCTCTTTGGTGCTCTTGGACATCAATTTGGTGTGCTTTTTGATGAGCTGCTGGTTAAAAAATGAGCAAAGCATCAATAACTGAAAGCATTGTTACTTTCTAAAAGCCATCACTGTATGGAGGAGAAAGATGCAAATATTCTTGGCAGTATAACTTCAATACCAGCTTTTCTTTCAAAAATATGTAGTGATTTGGGCTTTATGGACAGTGTTAGCATCACTGGGACATACTAAAATGCAGATACTTGGGCCCCACCCTTTGTGTAATGAATCAGGCTCTCTGGGACTGGGCCCACCCAGCCATTTTTACTTTATCAGGTGATTCTTATCACACTGTAGTTTGAGATGAGCTTGTGAGCCGGGGCTGTAGGTTTGATTAAGTTTGTCACAGGTTTCTCAAGTCTGAAATATGATTTTAGTACTTTTGGCAGGAGTTACTTTGTTCACAGCAAATTTTTATCTTAACACCTCATTTTTTTTCCTCCTGTGGAGTACTCACACTTAAAATGTGGTTTCTAATGAATCATTTAAAAAGAGAAATTTTTTTTAACAGAATAGGTTAATGCTCATATATAGCTTTATTTTTCCCTGTGGACCTGCATGTAATTTTTTGTTATCTGGAGATTAATTTCTCTTTTTATTTGAAAAATGCTATTAATATTATGTAACAGCTTCAGAATTTAAGTTTGTAGTTGAAACTGAAATATCTACCCTTTAATCTCCTCTTTACAAAACAAGTGATTGTTGTCATGGTTCCATGGGGTGAGCATAAACTTTCTGTGGTATTAGAAAACAATTATTAGCAAGGTCTAATAACCGTTTATGATAGATTAAAACTTAATTGGTTATATAACTGGTCAGCTGGTGCTATTTAAAGAAGGATAGAGATCTCTTAATCTAGCTGGGGGTCTTATTAATTATCAGTTGAACTGTGCCAGGAAATTATTCTGCCATTTATATACTATTTTAAGCTTATTGCAGATGTGGAGTCTCATGTCAAGACTGGAACATTCTTAATCTTGCCTGTCTCTTAAAACGAGAAGATAATAAACATTCTGACAAACTGTAATCAAGAACCAGTCTGGTAGTTAATGAACAGGTCAGAGGTGGCCATCAGGGATGGTTCTGAAGAATGTTCATAACAAAAGTGCATTGGCTTAGACCTCGGCTCCATGAAAGTGGTGATAAAAGGCATTGGTTGGGGTGGCGCTTGTGGCTCAAAGGAGTAGGACACTGGCCCCATATGCTGGAGGTTGGCGGGTTCAAACTCAGCCCCGGCCAAAAACTGCAAAAAAAAAAAAAGAAGAAAAAAGGCATCGGTGGAGGGCAGTAGATTAGGAGGAGATGATTCTGCATGGCCTCTAGAATTCACAGTGCTCACTCTTCACTTGTTTCACTTTCCTAACACTCAGTAGATCTGGGATGTGTCTCAGCTGCCCTTCCTGCACTGGTCATCACCTCAGAGAGCTAATTTTGGTGTAGCACCTTCTTCGTGGTCCCTGAAGGAAAGATCATCATAAACTAGGAGGAAAAAAAGTGTGGCGCTCACACTGACCATAGGGAAGTCCCAGATATCTGAGCAGCTGCTTCGGGAGGGTGCAGCACTGAGGTTCCAGCAGGAGGCCAGAGCTGTTGTCCTGTGTTTCCCGCCCTTTCCAAAGATCACTGGTGCTCCGTTCTTTAAGGATGGATACCCCACACCACCTTTGTCTCCTGTTGCTGCAGTATTCTTCCTCTTCAGCAGATGATGGGAGGTGGGTGGAGGAATCATAAATCCTACAATAGTTCCTGCTCCTTTCCCCACTTTCTCTAGGTTGTAGCATAAATAAAACAAAATTTTTTGTTTTTATAGTTGAAGAAGCATATTTGTATGATTTAAGCTGAATATATGTTGAATCTGATTTTTTATGTATTTACTGCAAGGCTTGTGAATTTCAAGTATATTACATAGAAACACCCATTTACTAAAGGATGTCATAAAGCAAAAGCAATCTTTTAAAAACTCACAGCCTTTACAACCAAAAGATACACAGAAGCATGATTTATGTATCTGCTAAATTATTCTTTCCCATTGTGAACACAAACCAGAATTCTGTCTCCTCTATTAGTATTAACTCTGAAAATATTTATTGGGTACCCACTATTTGATCATTTTGGTTCTGGAACCACCATACATGATTTGGTCTCTGCCCTCTTGAGTAGGTAGGTATTGATCAAGGTCACGGGCTTGTTAGCCACCCTCCGTTCTCTGGTTTCCTGGGTTTCTCTCACTTTGTTCCTCTTTCCCTCCTTCTTCGCATGTTCTTGAACATTTTTTGTATGACTTAGTCATTCAGTTGAATGACTGTTTTGGAAGTAGTTCTAAAGTGGCTGTTTCCTGAAAGTACTTTCAAAATTTATGAATTTTGAGCTCTACTTCAGAATAATTTACTCTGTATATACACATATAAAAGCAGTTTACCTACGACGATGGCTTTCTAATTGTGAGCTGTGTTAGAAAGACTGAAGCACTTGTTAAAACATAGATTATTGGCTCTTAGTAGGTCTGGGGTGGGGCTCAAGAATTTGCATTTCTAATTTCCCAGGTGCAGCTGATGCTCTGGAGACCACACTTTGTGAATTACTGACCTAGGACATGGTTTCGGGGGCAATTTATTTGTGAATGTGTCATTCTTTGTGGGCTAAATAAAGAAAATAATCTAAGTTAGGGTATTTTCTGGGGGTGAATGACCAGGTAGGGTTGAGAAGCCCACGACCAGCCACTTCCTCAAACTTTTAGTCTTCAGGCAATGCGTGGGTCTGGTTAAACCTTCATTCGCTCCTATGGAGCCAGAGTGGCTGTAGGCTTTGGGCTTTTTTTTCTTTCTGTTGGGTGGGAATGGAGTAGTACTCTGGCTTACCATCTCCCCAAATGTCTTCTGTCTGGTGGATTGTGGCCATCTAGGCACAACATATCAGCATAGAATACTTGTGTACTTTTTCTGTTTCTTTGTGTAAAAAAAATCCCCAAAAGCTGCTCTTCTGTTTCTTCATAGACTGATGATTGGCAATGAAAGCAAACACGAAATTTGCTAAGTGATCTGGACAAAATGTAGTAATGTTTAGACTTCAAGAAAAAATAGTGAGATAAAACTTAATTGCTAAAGAATCCCAACTTATTAAACTGTCTTATTTGGAAAGAAAAATGAAAATATTTACTTTTTATGTACTGAGATATTCAGTTAAAATCCTTTTCCTTTGTAGGTCTTTTTTTGTTTGTTTGTTGAGACACAGTCTTATTATGTCACCCTTGGTAGAGTGCTATGGAGTCATGCCTCACAGCAACCTCAAACTCTTGGGCTTAAGCGATTCTCTTGCTGGAGCCTCCCAAGTAGCTGGGACTACAGACACCTGCCACAATACCTGGTTATTTTTTTGTTGTTGTTGTACTTATCATTGTTGTTTAGTAGGCCCGGGCTGGGTTTAAACCCGCCAGCCCTGGTGTATGTGGCTGGTGCCCTAACCACTGAGCTATGGACGCCCAGCCTCCTTTGTAGGTCTTTGTTCAAATGTCTTCCCAACTTTCCAAAGAACTTCCTTTCCTTCCTTCCTTCTTTTCTGTCTTAAATTACCATTTTGTATCTGACTACAATTTAATTTAATCAGATACTTCACTATAATCTACTGATTAATTTTGGGGGTAAAAAAAGAATTGATAGTTTTGATACATTTTTATACCAAATTTGATAATTGAGTATAATGTTTTATACTTTAGGTCATTAATAGTTGATAATTATATATGTTTTATACTTTCTATGGTCATTAAAACAAGGTGATTTTGTTAAAATCAACACCAAGGGAAAATAGTGTTTTAAAATAGTACTGAAATTATTTCCTTATCTGGCCCTCTAGGATGTGCTAAATAGGTCTTTCCATTTTTCATATAACCCCTCCCATCGAGGACAATCATGAATTGCTCCTCAAAATTAGTGAATAATATTCTTTCTGAATGAATTGGTGATAACTCTTTTCAGGAGGTAGGCTGCGGTTTGGTAGCAAGGTAGATTCTTCTGGTAGCACTTTAATAATAAGAAATCATTTAAGTTCTTAACAAGAAAATGATATCTAATGGATATGTTAATTATCTTGATTTACTCATTCCTCAATATATACCTGTATCAAAACATCATCTTGTATGCCATAAAAACACATGTTTTTGTCATTTAAAAAAATAAATGTTCACATCACTAAAGTTTACTAACTGCTGTGAATGTAACTTGAGCACATTACTTCCACTTCTTTCCATTGCGTGAAGCTCTTCTAGTTTTCTAGTCTGCTTCAAATAAAGATACTCATCCAAGAGGCAAAAAAAAGAAAAGAGGTGGGGGGTAAAGGGGGAGGTTTTGAGGAAGATCCCTCTAACCAGCCTGTTTCCTGGAGGCAAGATTAAAAATACAACATGATGGTAACCATCCTCCAGAACAGAAATGGAAACAACTTCTCAGCAGGTGTCCAGAGACAACATGTTTCACATTCAGTCCACAATTCACTCTTGCTCTCACATCCACTGTCGTTCCATCTTTGTACTTGCTATGTCATAAGCATCTACTGTTTGCACCTCCTGAGTGCACTCACTAACCCCAATTCTTTTGAGGGGAGAGATCCCCTCTTATATATACCACATAACCCAGCAGAGTAGGTGTTTAGTATGTTTTCTTGGTTCTTTTCTGTTTTTGACTTTTACTGACATTGCTCTAACGTCCTTCTCTCCAGCGTAGGCTTTGTCTATGCTCTCCTTGTGTTTTCCTTCCCTCGTCTCCTCTCCCTGGGTGTGGAAGGCAGCAGCTCTTACTCCCAGCAGCTGGTTCTCTCTAGTGCTCTGTATCTCTCATGCTTCTTCAATTGTTTCCTTATTTCTCTCCTTGTTTTCTAGAAGCATACCTTTCCCTTTGCCACCTTAAAACAGCCATAAACTCTTTTCTTTGACTCTCTAACCCCTTAACTGGAACATACCACTCTCACCCTTTTCATTAAGCCTTCCAGACTCTAGAGAAGTTAGCATCCACTTTTTCTACCACTGCTCCATTTACTTCCTAGCCACTTGCAGCTTCCGCATCTGCCATGGGGCTCCACTGAAGCTTCTCTCTTCCAACATTGCTCCCACTTTCTGATTCCCACACTGGATCCTTGGAAGCCACCTTCCTCCCCGCTCTCCTCTCTGGCTGCATTGTCACAGTGCCATTTTGCTTCTACTTCCCTATTGATCATTCAGTCTCTGATTTCGTTGTCACCTCCTGTTTCTGTTATTTAAATGTGGATATTCTCTGAGCTTTACCACCTGTCCACTTCTTCCTACTATCTTTCCTCTGTTCATTTCTTCTACTCCCATGATTCAACTTTCATGTAAATAACTCCCATATCTTTATCTGGATTGAATAATTTACAACCAAACTCCTGTCCCATATTTCTCCCTTGCTACTAGAAATATCTGTTGGGTTTGTCACCACAATGTTAACTGAAGCACATGTAAACTCATCATTTTTCCCCTTCTCTCAAACCAGTTTTTTCTCTTTACCTCTATATATTTGGGAAGAAAACCACCATTCTTTAAGTGAACTTAGATCCAGACATTGGTTTATCTTTGACCGATTTCTTCTCCTTCTTCATCCAAATCATTAAGTACTGATAGTTTATTCTCTACCATTCATACCTTCATTTTCATTCCTACTATCTGTGCCCTGGCTGTTGCTACCCAGATTGTGTAAGTGGTTTTGTTTCTACTTTTCTCTATTTTCTACACATTTGGGACATTCCAAAAGATTTCTCCTGGTCTTATTTATGTAACACAAAATTCTGAATGTTTCAGCTTTTCTTCAGGTCCTAACAAATACATTTAAAACTCTTTGGCCTGTTAATCAGCGTGTTCTAGTCTTCGCTAGCCTGTCCTATGATAGCTACTCTGTATTCTGTGTTCTAATCATTAACTGTGCTATGATTTCTAAAGTTTGATCCCTATGGCCTATTGGCTTACTCTCAAATATAGAGGATTTTTTTCCTATAGGGATTTATAATAATTAAACAAAATTATTCTTTTAATAATTAAAACTTTTTATTAGAGAATAAATTTAGCTTTCATTACTGTGTCACTAAACGAGGAACACGAAGAGGGCTCTAATATTCCCAAAGCTATTCCTCTACTCTCTACTTCCAAGGTTCCCAGCTTAGACTTAGATGATCAAATAGATAAATGCCTCGTAGGCATATTTATGCTGCTTCTTTGAACTGGGCCTATCCTTTCTTCTCGGCAGCCCAGAGGAGGAACAGAAGAGCCAGATCACATTCCCTGGACTGTAGAGATTGCATTACTGGGGGTGGGGAGTTATAAGTAGAGCATGTAGTAGCATTGGCTATTTCAGGAAAATTCTCTCTAGATAGTCTATGATTCACTCCCTCACCACTTTGTGCAGTTTTTACAAATGCTCCCCTTCTTAGCAAGGCGACCTTGGTCATCTTCCCTGAGGGAAGAGGGGACTCCTATCCCCTTTACCCTGCTGTGTTTTTTCTCCCATAGTATCCCCACCTTCTAACATTCTGTATAGTTTGTTTATTATGATCATCATCTGCTGCCCCACCTAGTATTGAAATTATATGAGGACAGGTGTTATTAACCATTGTATTATCATGATGAATCTAGAGTGATGTTTGACAGTAGATACTCAGTCATTATATGTGGAGTTAAGGAGCAAATTAACTTGTTCAGCAAATAATTTTTGTCATGCTTAGTACATGCTAAGAACTGTGCTGGTGGTAGGCACCAATAGTGCAAAACAGATAGTGACTTGGTCCTTGCCCTTAGCTTCATCTAGCCAAGTAAACCTGCACCAACATTACAGTCACATGAGATGAGCATTTTGCTCCGAGGACACTGAGTGACACAAGAGACCCCATATAGGAGATTAGTTAGTAAAGGCTTCCCTGAACAAATGAGGACCAACCTGAGACCTGAGGGTGATGAGAAGTTAGCTAAGTAGAGAGTGACAAAAGGATGAAGCCTCTTCCAAGGCATAGTTTAAAATATTACTGGTTCGGTGAATTATAAGAGATGAAGTGGCTAGAAGGCTGGTGCTAGAAAGAGAGGCAAGGAAGAGGTTAGAGAAACCTTACTAAGTCTGTGTATAGAGTTTCCACTTTCCCCCAAAGGCGAATGGACTCCCAGGATACTCTGTGTTACCCCACGAGGGTGTAATAGGATGCAGTTCAGAGTATGAACATCTTCCAGTTGACCTTGCTCTTCAATGGACTGGAAAAATACTTTGTAAAGAAATATGCTCTTGGTCAAAGTAACTACATATAATAGCACATTTTTATTTTTAGCATTTGTGGCTGTGGAACATCACAATTCTGACCATGGTATGTTTGGTTTGGAGTTAGCCATCGGCTTGTTGTTTACTAATACTCAGATCTTGCTGAAAACAGCATAGCACATTTTGGCATTAATCTCTAGAGTAATCATATCAGTGACACAGACTGGGGAAGCAAAGAAAACTATTTTAAAAGGTATTAAATATCTTTTTTTTTTTTTTTTTTTTTTTTAGTAAAGACCTACAGTGATGCAGGCTTCCTCTAACTAATTGTGGGTGAAGATTCTCTTTCAGTATATAGGCCAAAGCTCTGACTGGGTTATTGAAATGGAAAGAAATTTGCCTTAAACTTTCTCGTAATTCTCTCCTTTTAATTTCCGTTTCTTCTTTTAGAGTTTCCTAATGGACTCACTAGTGTCCTGCTACTTTCTGGTTACCTAGAAGGACACCCTGCCCTCTAGGTAACCATGTGCTAAGCATGCCTAACATGGCATTATTGGATGTGCCCCTAACAAACCGGTGCTTTGTGTCACTAACACCCTTAAAACTCACCGCTCCTGTGTCCCATCTCTTTTGGGCCTTCCTAGGTAAATTGTTATCTAATCTCTAGTAATGTTAGTTCGTTCTGATCCTTTATGATTATGACATCTCTTAGAAGTATTTGCATTTTAAATGATGAAGGATGCATTAAATTGATTTATAGCCAGAAAATTTCAAGCGGCAGGGTAGCTGAGTTGGGAAAATCTTGTTTCTAAGGGAAAAATAAGAACATGAGCTAAGACTTACAGCCTCTTGAATCTAATACTTACGTAGCTAATATCTGATCATTTCTGAGGCCTATCATTTTCCACAGAATCTATCTTGATGATAAAAGGTCACAAGAGCTTTAGCAGCCTGTGAATGTTTGTTGTTGACTGTACAAACTTGTTTGAAACTACTTTGAATTTTAAAGTAAAAATCTTAGTGCTGAAGGTAGAAGATGGAGCTCTAGTTCCTGATAGCCGCAGAAATTGATACATTGCCTGACTTCCTGGAGACTTACTTGTTTTTATTTTTTTTCTAAGATGTACTTCTTTCTATGTAGTATTACGTAAGTATTTAGATGATTGTTAAAGTATTTTAAAACTATAAAGTGTATACAAATAGGAGAGAGTATTTAAATGCTTTCTTTCAAAGTCCCAAGGATTTTATTTGTATAAGATTTAGGGTGGCTGCTCAGAGAAATTTCAGCCTATCGCAACTTAATATGAAAGTATGTAATAAAATTTAAAAGGCTTATGTTTTTATGCATTTGAGTAGAACTTATAGTTATAACTTCTCATTTGACTGAGGTAAAATTGTTTCATGTAAGAGAAATATATCCCCTTGAAATAGAATGTGCAGAAATAGCATCTGAAGATTTATTACAGAAACAAAACAAATAGTACACAATTAAAATAGGCATGTTCTCCAGGAAAAACATCCCTAGCAGACCTCAAAGACTTGAATCTACTTTTGGATTGTCTAGTCTGGCATATATGCCAAGAATCTAAACTATTTCAGGGTGATGCAGTCCTTATTTTAGTGATCATGATGATATGGGAAATCAAAGGGCACTTGGGAAAGTGTGATTCAAAACCTCGCCCAACAAGCGGCAGTGTCCACAGATGTCATTGACCTGAACTGACCCAACACCTGGATTGCTGCCCTCATTGCCATTAGTTATGTGTGTCATATTGTTGGAAGTGTCAGTCACACCTTTGTAACTGGCTAGACCATCTGCTCATCATACTTGTCTGTGTGAGACTTGGCTGTTCATAATTCTTCCCTCAAAAAAATCATAGCAAATCAAGAGAGTCTTCCAGTAATTTTGGTGGTTATTATGGGGCAGCCACTCAGGACATTTCAAAGTGGCATTTTTGGCTGTTGCCCTTCTCTGAACCCCTGGGGATCTTAGAATAGTTCATTCTCCGTACGGTTCAAAGCCAAAAGCAACAACAAAACCATTCCTGCCAACATTTCAATTAATTAGGAAATCAAGAAGGCCTTAACCTTCTTGAAAGATCAACTTGGAAAGACTTTTTCACATCAAATAAAAGTCTGATTTCAAAAGCATTAATTACATTGGTAATTATTGTAGTTTTCAACCTGATGGCAATTTGATATTTTATCTTAACCTGTAACTTTTATATTTGGTATCTTGCCTACAGGATTTCAAAGGGAGATACAGAAAAGGGGGAGAACAGGGAAATCAGGAAATCAGCCAGATGAAATGGTCTGACCTGAGGGAGAGAGTGCTGGCTTGGAGTCTGCCTGCCTGGTGTTTAAATCCCAGCTCCCCTATTTCCTAGCAGATTTCAAACAATTTACTACTAACTTTTCACCCAGAACTTTGCAGAGGATTGATTAGATAATGAACATAAAGCACCTGACAATGAGGTGAGGAATATATGTTAGTTCTACTACTACCTAAAATTGATTGGTTCCATAACTCCCCACATAGCTGAAGGTCAGGTTTCTTTTTTGTTGTTGTTGTTTTTTAAATATATGTATTTTATTATTCTTTATTACATTATTCCCCCCCCACCTCTCCGTGGTAAGACAGAATTGATTTACAGAAAAGAATACAGAAAACACCAAAGCTCCTGGTAGAGGGAGAGATTTCAAGTGGGGAGAGAGATGCTCTCTCCGTTCCTCTCCCGGTCTTTCCCCGTCT